>VXAK01016388.1:196469-286020 GCA_013399435.1 Arenaria interpres
GGTTTCGTTTCCCCGCTCTAGAGACCGGGGCCCGGGAAAGGGGCGGTCTCCACGGTGGCCTGCTGAGGGGCAGGGAGCCCCGCAGGGGCAGAACTAGCTCTCCCCTGGCCCCCCCAAGGGCTTTTCTCCATCTCCCTTTCGGGTCCCCTCTCTGAGGGAAGAGACAGGAGCAGAAGGGGTCCCCGCATGCCGAATCCCGCTTATGCACAGCCCTCTTCAGGTGCAACCCCCTGAGATCTGCTCTGTTCATGCCCCTCTCCCCTCCTCGTGGTCTCTTCATTCATAGATTCCCTTCTGACACGCGCCCCATTCATTCATAACCACCCTGTCGGCCCACATGCCCCGCATGTGCAGGACCCCTTTCAAGCATGGATCTCCTGCGTGCAAGACCCCGTGCATGCACAAGCCCCCTGCACGCAAGACCCATGCATGTAGGGAACAAACTTCCCTCGCTGTTTACCAGAGTCTAAATGGGAATAGACATACAGGGTTGGGAAGCTTGAAGATATAAGGACCCAGCAGCTGGGGTGGCATGGGGCAGCCCGGGCTGCTTGGTAGGATGGTTCTTCAGAGCATAGGGAGGTCCACCAGAAAGGTTTGCAGGAGTGGCCCAGATCGCCCAAACCACCACATAGATTCAGTAGGTCCCACAGAAATAGCTAAGTTCTCTAGGAAATGAGCTGTAGGCAGGGCACTGGGGGGGGGGACCCTGTGGAGTTGGCTGTCAAGAAAGCCTGGGAATGGAGGAGACGGCTGTTGAACCAGCAAGAAAGAAGCAGGTTTGACAAAATCTGTATGCCACAGATGGGTTTAATTCTGCAGAATCAGCATTTCCTAGCAACTGCACGTCAGGAGAAATTCCAGATCCTGTCTTGTCAGAGCGCATTCAGAATCCTCTACTTGGAAAACTGTGCCTGCAAAACCCCACTTCCCTTGTCTCTCCTAGGGCTTATTTTTATATGTCATTGCCAGTTAATCTAGCAGGAACTGATTGTGAGTAGTGTGTTTTTGTGGTCTCATATCTTCCATTGGAACAGGCTGGTGGGACTGTTTCCTTCGCTGGTTTACAAGTCAAATAATAAAAAACTGGGAAGTNGCTTCCATTGGAACAGGCTGGCGGGGGCTGGTGGGACTATTTCCTTCGCTGGTTTACAAATCAAATAATAAAAAACTGGGAAGTATCAGCTTTGCGGTAGCCTGAGCAACCGTAATTCAGATACACTCACAAGAACCCTGTGAACTTGGTCAACAGACCAAGTTCATGTTGTGCCTGGAAGAGTCGGTTTGGGTTTTTGTAGCCTATGTGTGAGCAATCTCACAGCATTTATCTTCCCTTTGGGGTGCAGCACCTGAGATTTAATTTTGGGGTATCAGGAGGGCATTGCATGTTCCTTCAGCTCTCCTGTTACTCCATCTCTTCTGTTCCTCCAGTGTCTTGTACACTCCCCCAGCCTCCAGAGAAGTGTACAAAGGCCTACAGCTCTCTGTTGTTCTCTCACACACAATTTTAATGTTATCAGGTCCAGTCTTTCCTGGAGAGGCTCATTCTGCAGCCAGGAAGGAAGAGAGAGGACCTAAGAGTCACATGGGACACAAGTCACCACAGCATCTGGAGTCATCCTGATACTACTGAAATGGCTGGGCCAGGACAACATTAATTACAGAGTGCTGCAAAAGGAAGAGGCAGGCAGAGCGACTGGGGACCAATTAGCTATGATGGAAAATGAACCAGGTAAGGAAGCCCTTCTGAAAGCTTCCTGGTCTAACCCCAGGTCTCCCACCTCCTTACCAAGGCTATGGTGTGGGACAGCAAACCACAAAGCTCAACACAGCATCTCCGATGGCAGGGCTTTCTAGGCCAACACGTAGCAAAACACTGCGCTGAATGCTCCAGCCTCATCTTGCGAGTCTGGAGGTTGTTGGAGGCCTCCGTTGAACCATTGGCTTCATACCATGAGTGCAAGGCAAAAAAAATGCCTCTTCACAAGAAGGAGGTGATAAGAAAGGCAGCAGGGGTAGAGCCCAGCAGGAAGAATGTAGTCCGTGCCGGGCAAAGGTAGACACAGGGACAACAATATGCTTAAGGGAAAAGGAGATAAGGGAGATATTATAAAGCAAACCGACGCTGGAGTGTTCCAAGGTTTCCTTCCATGCTGGGGAGGAACGGCTGGTCTTAAAATCAGGAAATTAAGACTATGGCAGCTCCCTTCATGGGTCAAGAGGTGGGTGCAGCAATTAAAACTGGAATGAGTAGTACTGCAAGGCTTCGGGGCTGAACTGGCACATTGAGAGTTGGAGCTTGAAACGTGGGCCCACTAAAAGCTTGCTCAGCTTCTGTGGAGCCAGGTGGCCCGCAGTTTCCTTCACTGCCACGGTTCTGTTTCAGGGCTTGGGTGAGCCTTCCTGAGCCTGGAAGGGGTTGTGGACGTGGGCGTCTGTGAGGCACCTAAACCCCAGTAAAATTTGTAAATGAGGTGTTTCCCCAGTTGATGGAACAGAGTTGGTTTGTGGGGCAAACCTGCTCAAACCGCCTTGCACAGATGCCACAGGAAGGGGACAAAGTCCTTTCTTTTCAATAGTTACATCATTCTCTGGAGATGAGAAGTGTTCAGACTTCTCTTCTGCTGGAGAATATAGGGATGAGTGGATGAGTCTTGTCCCACCTGCCAAAGCTATCTCGGTGTAAAACGTGGAGGATCAGTTTGGCAGAGCAGAGGACTGGGAGGACACGATCTGTTCTCTAGCCTGAAAGAACAGGAGCCCAGGATGTCCATCCCTGCTACAAAGTATGTTTCCCCTTAGACAGACAAGTCTCTTTGCCCAGGGCAGTCTACTGCAGTGTAATCATGACATAAAGGTCCATGACATAAAGGCAGCAAGCCCCAGGTGCTGCCACAGCCTCCTACGCTGCAAAGAGAACTGGAGCGATGATGTACCATCTCCAAGACTCCTACTCACACCATCCTGTCCCGCCTGGCTGAATTGAGAGGACTGACTTTACATGCCAGCCCTTCCCCATCATCCCACCCCTGGATGTTTCTCCACCTGAAATCCCTTTTGGTTGCTCTGGATCAGAGTTACCCAGAAGACACTCAGGAACATTCTTGGATCATCCAAGGATGCCTCAAACACAGGTTTTTGTGTG
Organism: Arenaria interpres; assembly: GCA_013399435.1. Classification (NCBI taxonomy): domain Eukaryota; kingdom Metazoa; phylum Chordata; class Aves; order Charadriiformes; family Scolopacidae; genus Arenaria; species Arenaria interpres. The sequence continues at coordinate 199,615 of VXAK01016388.1, forward strand.
GGCAAACCAAGCCACAGTTACTTTTTTGAGCCTCCTTGCTTTCTACGGTGTCAAACAGCTCAATGTCCTCTGTCACCTTGACAGGCCATGCTCTGCTGCAGACCATGGGGACAGACTTGAGATAGCTTTCAGTGAGCTACTGAGGTTCCTGAAAATGTGGGTGCATCACGAGGTACAGCCTTCTGGAATAGGATCTTCATCTGCCCGCTTAACCACAACCTGCAGTCTCAGTCAGGCCCTCAGATTTATGAACTTTCATTTCTGGTTGACGTCAATCTTTCCATTTTTCTTCTCTCCCAGAGCCATTAAGGTGAAGGTGGTTCACTGGCTGGTACATGCTCAGTCAGTGTCAGAGAAATTGGTATTCTCACACCTCCTCCTTCCAGAGCCTGCATGACTCACCTTCTGCCTTGCTTGTTCATTCTGGGCTTTTGACAGGAAAATAATTGTGAAGTTTTAGGCAGGGGTCATTACTCAGGCACAAAGGTTTAACTCTGATTGTGGCTGAGATCTCTTCAGGCTGCTGGAAGTGTACTGGAAGATGTGTCCATGTTTGGAGCAACCAGGGTACCTTGGAAGAAAGGTTGCTCCGGAGTGCTCCAGAGTTATAAGCCGCCTCCTCCACAAGTGAGCTTGTGTTGTCATGCCCTAAGTGCATGCATAGACCTTTGTTGCCCTGACTAGTCTCACCAGGGACCTCTCTTCAGGTGGTTGCCATGGGCCACATTTAAGCTCAAGCCTGGGCCTTCTACTAGGACTATGCTGTGTGTGCCTATCTCCAGCCATCTCCTAGGTGGACCTTGGATCCATGCTGTAGGCATTTGGTCTCCATCTCTGTTTCTGGTCTCATGACAGCCACTGGACTCAGGTTGTGACCATGTGTCCAACCCTGTCTGCTGGATGGCCCTTGATCGATGTAGTAAGTATACTCATCTCCAGTCCTGTCTCCATCTCCTGGGTGAACTTTGGACCCATGCTCTAGCCTCCTTTGCAGTCCTGGTCTCTTTTGGACCATCAATGAGGTTCTGCAATGACCTGCAAAGGCCCCTGGGGCATCTCCTCTCCCACAGCAGGGACCTCATCGCTTGGTTGTTTTGGGTAGGGAAGAGCCTTTTCAGGCCCTTCCCCATCCTTTCCACCAAAAATTGTGCCTCTCTGGCAGTAAACAAGGAATTCACCAAGCTCCAAGGAGGCTGCACAAACCATACTGAAGCTGTAGGCAAAGTGCTAGGCTTGTGGGGATTCGCAGTAGAAATGCTAATTTTGGTATAAAAGACAGAGGAGTGAGAATGTGCAAGTGTGTGAAAGCACCTAGAAGAAACAGCACAGCAAGGGTTAAAAGGAAAGGCATGTGTTGACTTCTCTAAAGCACCCTGTGTTTGACTTCATTCAAATGAAGAGGAGGAACAAATTGACCTCAAATAAGAGTCTCCAGAGGATGAAAAACAGGGCGGGAGCCATAAAACACGCAGATAAAGAAAACAAAAGAACTTTGAGATTCAGGAATTTCACTCAAGAGGGGCAAAATAAAAGGAAAAGGAGCCAGAACAGCATCCTCTCTTCAAGGGCAGTAAAAAGCAAGTCCAAAACCAGTCCAAAACCATTCTCTGCCAAGAACCTTGGAGGCATGATGAGAACTGCGTAGTTGTCATCTTTTGCCTACCCGTGGCCTACAATTGACAATGGCCAGATCATCTGGGCACACGCATGTTGGTGCTTGTGAGACAGGGCTCAAATTAAATCCATAAGGATGAGTGTGAGAGGGCAAAATCAACTTTCTTTGAGGTTTTGTATGATAAAATTGCTTTCTTCTCCCGGAAGATCCTGCAGTAAGTTTTATTACACTAATTTCCTGCGTACTGCAGAAGGGAGTTTCTTGTTCCCAGGAGCGGTGTCTGCACGTTATCTAATTGCTGATTAACATCTAACGCTGGAGCAGGCCCTGCAGCTGGAGGCAGGTCCCAGATGAGCTGCTGTGAGCCTTGGGCAGAGAGCCAGAGCCTGTTTCCTGGCCCTGGTGGACCAAGGAAGATTGAACCCCCGTCACCCCCATGCATGATGACAATGCTTTGTGTGGTGCTTAAGGATTTGCCAAGGTGAAAAATCAGCTGAAAGAGGAGAAAACCGTTATGCAGGGCTGTCTCTCCACTCACTGCCTCAGCACTACTGGTTTTTTTACTGTTGGCTGAGATCCTGAGAACCCTGGAGGTGTTCTGGGGGTTGAACATGCTTTGGAGCAAAGTTCCTACATGGTATCAGTGGAAGAGCATGTTTGGGTCACCTTTGCTGCTGGACATTGCTATATATTTGGCTTTGAGCAACATGGTTGAGTGGGAGGTGACCCTGCCCATGGCAGGGAGGCTCGAACTAGATGATCTTTAAGGTTCCTTCCAGCCCAAACCATTCTATGATAAAGCAAAGTCAAGCCTGAACACCACAATTCTGCTCTTGTGAGGGGAAGCAGCACCCACAATGGGTACATGGGAATGACAGAAAGGAGATAGAGAGAATCAGGAGAGGCAATTAAGTTGATTCTCCAACCACAGTGGAGACACCAAGGAGATGATGAGGACAGCATTTTTCTATCATGCTTTGATGTATCTTGATAACGATGCTGCTGATGCTGGAGGCGGTTCTCCAGCTCTTCTCTATATATTACATGCTAGGAAACCTTTCTGATCCTATCTAAAAGCTCCTTTGCTTCTCTGTGGACCCTGAAGTAAAAAGTGGGGAGAATGGAGCAGTCCAGACCTTCCCTTTGGAGAAGAGACTGAAAGGATCTCATCCCATCACACACCGGTTTACACTTCCCGGTCCAATGTATAAGACTTTTCCCTGGATTACAGAGTTCCAACAAGGCCGCCTCCTTTTTCATAATTTTTTCCCTAAGTTTGACACATGTTAAACTTGTGATCTGTTATAACAGCCACCGCAACTTCTTTTTCTGCCAGATTGCTGCAAGGGAGATTTCCTCATCCTGTCTTTGTGCAGATGACGGGTCCACACTAACTGTAGAGCTTTGTGCTTATCCTTCCGAAATTACGTCCCCTTTCTCAGACCGTTGCTTAGATTTATCGGAGTCGCTCAGAATTCTCCTATTTGCAGATTCTCTCCGTTTGTCACCTGCAAGCTCAATGAATTTATTCTCTAATCCGTCATTTAAACCGATAATTAAAACATTGCATCATACCGGAGCCAAGGCAAGCCACAGAGGACCCTATTTAATAGATCATTCCAGTTTGACAGCAAACTGTTGACAGTTATTTGCTAATGATTTTAGCTAGGCTGTGTTCTCATAGCCTGCTTATGAGACTGTCATGTGATATGGCACCAAAAGCTTTATTAACCGTGAGCTATGTGACAGGTACCACTTTTACCCTAACTACAGATTTTTGCCATCTTGTCACAGGTGGGAATAACACCCGTCTGTCACAAAGCTCTTGCTGTTGATCCCCATCTCCTTGATAGCCTCTGCACCACTGCAAATTGTTTGATGATTTATTTCAGGCTGTTTTCCAAGGCTGGGGTCTGGCTCGACTGCTCTGTATATCCCCAGAGTCTCCCCCATCTCCTTTATAATGATGGACGCTGCATTTGGTGGTATCCAGTCTGCTGGAATACCCAGATTTCCCTATTGTGAAGAAACAGGAGCAGGTTTGGTAGGGTTTGGTAGCTGTGATGGATGCCAAATATTTCTTTTCCCCATCCTTCCGTGCACAGACACCACTAAGTTTGGCTGATATCCCTCGCTGATGTGCGTATTCATATTGAAAACACCACCTTTTATTCACCCTGATTAATTTTAATGTTCTCACTTTTGATGTTGGCTAATCCATGTTAACCTCATGAACATCTGCAGAAGCAAAATGGTGCTGTTACTCTTGTGTTAGATGTGGTTAAAAAAGCCCACACGTAGAGTCTTCCCTTTCACTCTGCATGTTCTGCAGGTTGGAAGCAAAACTACATCTCCTGCCTCCAGGTGTGCAACTCAAACTTCTTGTAAGATTGCAAAACAAATCCTACATTGAAGTGCCACCTCCAAGCATCACCTGGATGTCTTCTCCCAGCAAGCACAGCGAAGCCTGAGGAGCACCACCAACCAAACCTAACACTGCAGCTTTGTTTGAAAAGGCAAATGTGACTGATTCTTCCCATTGAGGAAGAGGAGGCTTGGCTGTCTATGCCCAAAATCCTGAGTCACAGGAGCCCTAATCTTCTACCTGCACCTTTCTCCAGCTCAGGGAAGGCAGATACCAGCGTGGAAAGAGAACTTGACCTTGTCACTAGCCAGGCCAACAACATATTCTGACCCCCAAATAAGGACAGCTTTTAGGTGTCCTCCTTCCTTTTTTATTTCTTCAAAAGAGTTTCAGTGATTCCCCACTCAGAGCATCAGCTCTGACAAAGTCCCTTCATAAATCCTACCCACATACTCACTTTTCAGAGACCTTCAGCTCCTCGTTCACGACTGTGGACTTTCAGTCCAAGATCCAGGTGGGTGCTGGTATGACTGTCAATGCAACCAGAAAATCCTCTTAACCATGGGGAAAACGTTAAGGCACTTCAGTCAGTGTAATCCTGGTGCGATCAGGCGCTCTGGCATCCAGAAATTTCAAGAAAGGAATAGGTTCCTCTAAGTTTGTAGACAAGGAGACCTAGGAACCCCTCTGTCCATTTTATCTTGTTGAAGGAAACACCCATTCAGGTGCTATCAGCAGGCAGCATCTCAACTAGCATGGTGAAGAGGAGAGGAAGAGCTAGGAAGGCAATAGGGGCCTGCAAGGGGGCACACAGAAATTCTTGCAGAAGTCTGCTGGCAGGAGAAAGTCCCTGAAAGCAGAACCAAGCAGCTTTTTAAGAGTGTCCAATTGCTGAGGAAGCCAGTGCAGAAGTGGAAGCTCTCAGGAAGTCCTCAGCAGTGGTTGCTGGGCTCAGCTGGGCTCTGAGAGGACCACATCTCCCTCCAAGCCCTGCAGCATCTCCTGCTCTGCTGCTCTAAAAGATCTGGGTGAGGTTTGCTGTCCCTCCTTCACTCTGCCCATCCTGATCCCCTACACATCACCAGCCCCAGTGGATTTGTCTCAACCTTTGACTTGCTCTCTCTCAAGGCCAGCTGGCCTCACCCACCAGGTCTTTGCCTTCTCACATGCAGTGAAACTAGTCGAGATATGAATTGCTCCTTCTGCTTCCCCTTTCCTGTGCCAACTTGCCTGGCGGTAAAGACAGTAATGGCTTTGGCCTGGAGCCCAACGTTCCTGGAGATTTTTGAAAGCACCCAATGTATTGCGAGGAAGAAGTGTCTTCTCTCTGTGCAGGTCACTCATGGAGCATGTATTCATGGCGTCGAGATGCAGCACGGCCATCACAGCCCCTACCAGCACTGCCAGCCCCTGCCTTTAGGAGCTGGACATCTCTTCCTTCTTTTTGGTTTAAGAAGTCTTTTGCTCCCCATTTTTCATCATAGCTTTCCTTCCCTTTTATGGTTGTCTTTGGTGAGAGAAAATTAATGGCACGGCAAGTTCACATTTGGCCTTCTTGACACCTGTCACCTCTGGATACGGCTCACCAGGATGCTCAGATCAACAGGCATCAGCATCTTCTTGTCCCTGCCCAGCCCTGTGGTGTCTCCATTTGCTTTGTTTCCCTCCTGTCCATTAAACAAAATGTATAAAAACCAGGCACCAGACTTCAGAGTCCACAATAAAAAGCATGAGGTCAATGAGGTATCTTTGGTTCCTCTTGGGAACCCGGTTACTTTGTAATCCAGACAGCGTGAAACATCTCAAAAAATGTGCAATCAAAACACAGCAGACTTCCAAGGTAGTGCTTCAGACAAACCAAAGATCTCATTTAGCCATCAAATACAACATCTCATCCAAAAAAAAAAAAAAAAAAAGCCCTTGAATTGTTTGGATGAGCTCTGGTTTCCCCCAGAACACAGCTGAGCGAGCAATGCTGCCAACTCTTCTTTTTTTTTCTTTTTTTTTTTCTCTTTTCCAGAAAACTGAGCTTGCAACAGGGGCTGTGACCAAGATCCTCGGGACTGTTTGTGTTAGCCTCTGGCTGCCTGCCCTTCTTCCTCTCTGCAGACACCCCCTGGCCTCCTACAGAGCTTTTCTGTCTCCACTCAGCTGCAGCTCTCGCAGGGAGAGGAGGGAGCAGAGAGCCTGAAGCGCAAAACCAAACAAAGCCCAGCACAATCAATCATTTCTCCGCCAGGAACATGGTTTTGTAGAAACCAACACACGATCTCTAAATGACTGGGGTTGGCAACAGCTGCCAGGTTGATTTGGCCCTAAAAAAAAGAGAGAGAAATAGATATGGGGACATCGTCTTTTCCAGCTGGACCAGGTCCATGAGGAGGCGGCGTGCAACCAATTCCCAGCTCAGTGCTCACCATGCTGCCCCCCACCTTCCCTCCTCCCTCCCATCTCCCCGTGGGTACCCTGCCATGGCCTCTCCTCTCTCAGCAACGTTTGCTCCTCTCTGCCTTTTCCCCAAGCTTGGCCAACACATCGGACCCCGGCGATAAAGGATGCTCATTTCAAAACATGATGCCCCTACGAGAGGAAAGAGGCAGAGGAGCCAGAAATTGTTTCCTGTGGAGGCTGGAGGGATGTCCAAAATACTGCCAGAAATAAGTTTTCCCTCTTCTTACTTGTTTAGGAACTGCTTGACTGATGTGTGATAACCAACTTGCTGTGCAGAGAAGACACTGAACATCCCCTCTGTACTGACAGAAGGCAGGATGGGTTGTTATCCTCACAGTACTTTGAAACTCAAAGAGACAGAAATATGTCTTCAAGGATCTCTTCAGAGCTGTAACGATTTGAAGCCTGAACGTGTCAAAAGGGCTGTCTTTTATGTGTTTTCTTAGGTGACTTGAATGTCTGGGGACACTTAGGATTCAAGTAGGCTTAGGAAATCAATGAGAGTTCAGCTCCTAACTTATTTAGACTTTCTCGAAAATCCCAGGGGAAGCTCAGCCGCAAAGCACGATACTCTGAGAGCAGTAATTATCCCAGAGCAACACACTTTTATTTCAGCCAACCACGCCATCACAGGGAGCGTTTCCTAACCCATCACAGTCCACAGGCAAAGATGTAAGCGATAGTGGTTAGGACACCCAGGGACATCACTCCGTAGCTGCTGTGCTTGCTGCTGACTCCATTCACGTTGCACAATGGCTTCTCACAGCAATAAACCCTCTGGTAGGTTTGGTTTTGTTGCTGACTTCTTGATGGACATGTTGGAGAGCACATCTTAGAGATGACATACTTAGGCTTGTTGGGCTCTAATGAAAAAGAGAAAGGGGGGAGGGAAAGAAAGAATACAATGTAAGAATCATCATTAAAATGTTTCCCTGGCTACATCTGCATTGGTGAATAAAAGGCGGCCGGGGACTGATCCCCAAGGCAAATATATCCTCTGCTTAGATCTAGCGATAATCTGGCCATGTCCACACTGCTGCAACATGATGCTGGTCTTCTCAGGGCTCCATGTTTCCTCTGTCCCTAAAGTGGGACACGTGTGGGTGGCTTTCTGTTCAACCTGCCTGAAGCCCATTTAGGTGGTTTTCCTACAGCATAAACCCAGGAGGAATATACTGTATGACCTGAGATTTGGTCTGAGAGATGGTTCAAATTTTTGAGGGTGTAGAGCCCCAAGAAGAGACCTGAAGGATTGCGCATGGCAGAGGGAGTCAGCAGTGGTGCAGTTTTGCCCAAACATCTTTGAAAACAACCCTGGGAGTGAATATTGCCATAGCAAGAGCAGGCTGGAGCAGTCAGTAGAAAGCTGGGGGGAGCTAACCGTGAAGCAGCACACCCAGCCCCAGGTTTGAGTTCACTCTCTGATGCTGCTACACGTCTCTTCAGCATTTCCCCAACTCCGGGTAACAATATCAAGTATATAAGGACACTGCAGTGACTGCAATAGTGAGCAACAAGGTCACTGTGTCCGAACAGTTGGTGACTGGGGGCTTTTGTTTCATAGAATCATAGAATGGTTCAAATTGGAAGGGACCTTAAAGATCATCCGGTTCCATCCCCCCTGCCCTTCCCTGGGCAGGGACACCTCCCACTAGACCAGGTTGCTCAAAGCCCTGTCCAACCTGGCCTTGAACACCTCCAGGGATGGGGCATCCACAACTTCTCTGGGCAACATGTTCCAGTGTCTCACCATCTTCATGGGAAGGAATTTCTTCCTAATACCTAATATAAATCTCCCCTCTTTCAATTTAAAACCATTACCCCTCATCTTATCACTCCACTCTCTGATAAATTGTCCTTCCCCATCTCTCCTGTAGGCCCCCTTTAGGTACTGGAAGGGGTTATAAGGTCTCCCTGGAGCCTTCTCTTCTCCAGGCTGAACAACCCCAACTCTCTCAGCCTGTCTTTAGAGGAGAGGTGCTCCAGCCTTTTGATCCTCTTTGTGGCCCAGTGTTTCCATACATGGCTGTAACTGGGAGTAAAGCTTATTCCTGGGTCTGCTCTTCTTCAGCACGAAAAAGGTGTTGTTCAGAAACGTACTTGTTCCAACATAGTTACGGACAGTCACGCAGTATTTGTCTTTCTCTGCACACATGGAAATGGTCAAACAGTTCTTGTTGGACTCCTGTTCTTGGCACACATAGCACATAAATGGGTAAGCTGGGTGGAAAAAAAAAAAAAGAAAAGAAAAAAGAAAAAAGCACATTACATGCTTTAGGAATCACAATACCTACAACCCAGATATCTCCATTTTCCTAGTTATAGCCTGATGAATGCTGGTGTGTGAATGACCAGTGACTTTCTTTATCCCTTGACCCGTGGCAGCAACGTTAAATCCCTCTCTGTCTCATACATCTCAGACTGCGAACCGTTATCGATCTGTTTGCAATCTCTGCCAACAGTAGATGTGAGTGGAATTCAAGGATTTGGGGTCTTTTATGATGGAGATTATTGCTGAGCGATAGCTCCTCGGTCCTGAGAGCTCTGCCACGTGAATTGCCAATTACTGTTCAGTCGCTTCTCCTGGACGAGCCTGGGCCGGGCTTGCCAGGGATAACTTGAGGATGCCTGGAGTGTTTCGAGGAGGTGGACAATCCCCAGTGTCCTACTTCTCTTTCATCTGGCTCGGAGACTACTGTCACGTATCCTTTCTTGTGGTCGAACACCACTCACTGAACTGGCCTAACCTCAGTCCTGGGAAGTCTGGCGAGAGCAGTCAGGTGCTCTGTCAAACTTCTGCATACTGCTGTAAGATAGAGCATAAATGGGAAGTCTTAACCAAAAATATGGCTTAACTGGTAAATGCAGAATTTCATGCGATAAACATCTGCAATACAGACATAGAAGATGACTGGCAGGAAAGGCAATGAGCTGTCTTGTCTGTCAAGAATGTACTGCTTGCCCTCAAATCCAGAAGTAGGTAGGACAGACTTCTGGAAAGCCTCTGGAAAGTAATGATAGAAAAGGAAGGAGAGCAAAAACACACCCTGGATGTGAAACCACACCAAAGTGCCTGCAGAACACTCCCTGACTAGGCAGATTAATTGGTTTATAGATTTTGTGGTGGTGGTTGGGTCCTGAGCTTGTGAAATCACCAGCACAATGGGGTTTTGTGTGCAGGAAGAGGGAATGAGTGACTTTAAAAATGCAGACGTTTTTGGAAGGGGAAGCAAACACAGCGCAGAATGCTTGCTAAGTTCCCGATAAGTCTGGGGACGGTCTGTCAGTATGGAAGGGACAGAAAGCAACTTGAGGACATGTTCCCGTGAGCTCAGTTGTGCCAGATAAGAAGTTGGCAGCAAGATGAAGTAGAAGGGCAGTGTAGNGGAAGGGAAGGGAAGGGAAGGGAAGGGAAGGGAAGGGAAAAAATTATCAACTGTTGATGCTGAGAAGGTCATAACACCATGTAGCTTTTTTGCTTCGTTCAACACCAAAACAGTTGAATCTTCATGTACAAGGTAGAGGAGATGCAATAAGGTTTTACCAAATATTTTGGCACAATCTTAAATGACATTGTTATGAGCAAGCCCAGGGAACACAAGTTAGTGAAAATGCAAAGAATGGGTGAAAAGCCAGCCATGAAATTACGCTCATGGGATAGTTCACGATGGTTATTGATCAGGTCAATTGGAACAATGCAACTCATAAGGACCTCCAGAGCTCTGCTGTGGGCTCAAATCTATACAGTATCATCACTAATGGTAGTAGGAATGGGATAGAGGATGCACGTCACATTTTGCCAAGGTCAAAGTAGCTGAAAACATACTGTAAGTAGAGTTCTCAGTGATTTTGATGGATGTAATAAAATAATGCAGTTCAGTGAAGAGAAATATATTACACTAAGATAAAAATTAACCACTTAAATGTAGGACAAGGGACAACTTGTTGAGTTACAACTAAGGACTGCAGTGTAAACAGCAGGAGTCAACCGTGTCACATTACAGTGATGAAAACAAACGTCACCCAAGGGAACACAAGCAACAATGTCATGTGCAAGATATGCAAAGTGGCCTTTCCACTCTGGCACAGCCTTAGCTGGAAACAACGATGACCAAATCTATGTGGCAAGTATGTGGCACTTCAAAAAATATGCAAAGCATTTGGAGAGAGACCAGAGGAGAGGGAGGAGAAATGGTCAGAGATCTTGAAAACATGACCTCATAGAAAAGGTTGGAAGCATTTAGGTAGTTTATTAAAAATGAGAAAATGCTGAGGAAAGACACAGTATCCTCCTTCATGCAAGCAAAATGAAGCTGGAAAGAAGAAATACTGTTCTACATATCCTATGGTGAAAATACAGGAGAACTCTTGAAAAAGACATGTTAAGAGATATTAAGGCTAACTTTCTAAAAGAACTAGAGTCTGAGCAATTCCAGGTTGTGGAATATTCTTTGTTGAAAACTTTCAAGGACACATTAGACAATCATCTGCCTGGCTTGGTCCAGCATTGGAGCAGGTAAAAGGATCGTGACCTTGTAAGATCACTTTTGGACATAATATATCTGTAACAGTGAGTTCATGGACACAAATGGCAATAGACCATCTCTGGTGGGCTGAGATATCAACAGTTTTGATCAAAAATTGCTTATTAGGGTCTTGAATGGGACCCCAGACACATGAGAAGGATCAAGTAACAGTTACCTCCAAGTTTTCCTTTGTACCTGTATTAGGCCAGAAAGTTGCAATCTCTTACACATGAATGCGAAAGCCCTGATATTAGAATTACTAGCTTCCTCCAATCTAGACTGGGCTACAGAAAAATACTGTATACAAGACTGTCCTTAGGTCCATTTGGGAGCTGAAGTCAATATTAAATAAGGTCTCCCACCGTGAATATGTGCTATCAGTCTTGGAGCTCTATAAGCTTTCCACTTCATCCTGGGTAACACTGAGGGTGATGCCTTTGATAGTTATTCTCCTCTGTGTTGTGTCCCTGCATTCAGAAACTATGGACACAAAATCCTTTCTTTTTAAAAAATGGTACACTCCTTTTTCCAGCCCAGAACTGGCCAGAGCTTCTGATCTTCCAGGCATGCTGCAAAACCATCTGTCCAAAAAAAAAGTAGGAGTAGGGGGTTGATACATCAGAGAGAAAGAATTAATTAGATGCCTCTTTCTCAACCTCTGCTAGATATGTATCATGGTTTCTGGGAAACCATCAGGTGTAGGGGAAATACTGGCAATCTGGTCATTATTCCTACATGCAAGTAGTGATGTGGCAATGCATGGGTATCAGTCCCAGAAGGAGGACACACATTCTGAGTACCTCAGACTTCCCTTTGGGAGAAAAATGCCTTTAACGTGACATAGGCACCGAACCGCTCTTTCACCTCTGCCTCTGATTTAATATATAAACATTCTCACTGGTGCATTTTCTAGGGAGCAAGGCACATGGCAAACCATGTGGCTCACTATAATGGAGGAAGCAGCAGTACAGAAAAGCCTTTTTATCCATATCAAAACCGATATGGATAAAAAAAAATATGTTTTGTAAAGCTTTCTGGCACTTCCAACTTGCATCTTTTGGGAAGATCCCACAGACCACTGCATGGATACAGCCTGCCATCCAGCACCGTACATTTAGAGCTCCATCACTCAGTGCTGCCTGCTGGAAAGAACAATTAGTTTATCAAGAACTTATTTCTGCAGCAAATCCTTAATCAAGGCACAAGAGGAAATTGGTGGCAGGATGGATGCAACATCGCAATACTGCAAAGTTGGTGACAGCCTTCTAAATTTTTGCCACAGGAAAAGTTGTCACCATCTTCTCCATAAGCCTTATCTTAACCAGTAGCAGCATTAGAAGCTCACCTTGCTCCACACACAGCACAGCAGCCAGCAAGGTGACAAGAGTCGTCTTCATCTCCACTGGATCCTCTCAGCTGGACTGGGAAGATGTTTGGAGGGCAGGTTATATACCTTTTGAACGGCGGCAGCAGTTTTACTGGTTCCAGGTGGCTCGCGGGTGAACATGAAATCAACCCAAGGGTGTGTAATGTGCATGTGGGAGTTCTCCATCCTGGAGCCCATGGAAGAGGCTGGCACCTTGGGGAAAAGCCCTTTTAGCAACACATTTCTCGCTCTTCCGGTTGTGTAAGTGACGGGAAATCAGGATCTGTCCTCTTCTCCTCCGAGATTCTGCCTTTCTTTCCTCCCAGCAGAAGCAGCAGCTGCACTGATGAAATAGCAGAGCCCGGAGGCACGAGGAGATAGTCCTGGCAGTGCATTTTTCTAATCCCTTTGGATAGTCGGTGTGTGATCTACCAGGGTTCATACCGCTCACTTTCTTTAATTATTGCACAGTACCAGAAGCTCAGACTCAACTGGCCTACACTAGTTTACCTCCAATAAAATCAGTGTACTCTGCACTAAATGAAGTTAGTTAATGATTAGTTAAACAGAAGATTTCCCTCAAATTTTCATGTCAGTCTTAATTTCTTTATTAATTTTTCATTATCTGTATTTAATCCCTCTGATTTCTCCTCTCTTGGTTGTAATTCTCAAATACACTTTATTTAATAATTTTTTGCTTCTATTTCAGGGGTCCTATAGAGGGTCTGATTTTCTCCACACCCAACAGTTTCTGAAAATCAGACCTCCATTTATGATACCAAAAATTGGCATCCTGGAATTGCTGCCATACTTTGAAAAAAGCCATCTCTCAAACTGTCTCTTTTTCAATCTCTCCTCTTAAATCAATCCCTTTTCTTCTATTTCTCTGTGTTGCTCTCATCTGAATTTCTTAAAATCTGTCTTTGACATTCTGGGAAATAGACCCTAATATAAGACACATCTTGGAAGAACTTGAGCTGCCATCTCAGTGGATCTTCTTCCAAAGTGGGCTTAGTCCTGGGCAGAATTTAGTGGAATGTGCAAAAGAAAAAATTGCCAAACACCCCCTTTTTTCTGGAAATTATGGAATGACTTAACAGGCAGTTCCCTAGAAGTAGCCACCAGCAGCATGTTTTTGTCTGTTTCTAATATGAGCCATTCCAACACTGGATGATTTCCTTCTCCATGTGAGTTTCTGATACTGTTTTCAGGCTCTTCTGAACTGCTTCTAGAATGACATCATCAGGTGGTGAATTCCAGAGTTGATCAAGCCCAGTGTCAAAATAGACATCCCCACTCTTGTTTCTGGAGGTGTGTGAGGTCAGCAGGGGATATGATGGTCAAATCAAACCTTTTGCTTTGCACAGGGCAGTTCGGATTGCTGCCCAAGTGTGTTATAAACACTTGTTCGTCATAATTAGTGGGTGTGTCTTCTTGCTGGTATTTTGCAATGAGGGGAAAAGGAAGCAGCCATTTTTTTTCCTTTTTTTCTGTCCTATTAATTATCTCATAGACTTCTATTACATATGTTCCTTTGCCCTTCCTCCGTGAACAAAAGAGTGCTCTAATTACTGCCGTATGCCCCATCATGTTGACTTTGCCAATATCCATTTGTTCCTACACGAACCTGCATGCAATAGGCTGTTGGCGCAGTGCAAGTCAGCTTTGAAAGAGAGTGGTGAGGCTAAGACATCTCCAGCATTGCCAACAAACATGTACTAAGGAGAGAAATTTGAGCAGGAGGTAAGCTCTTCTATGTCAAACAGTTATATGCGAGCTGTCCCCAGAACATTAACATCTTCATTAGTACCATAGGTGTCCTGCAATTCTGGAGAATGCCCTCCTCTCAGCGTCTGTAGAGCAGTAATTTTGCAGTGCAGTGACTGGGTCGCAGTGATTCCTTCATTCTCAAGAGGACAGATTACGAAATGCAATGCAGTCAGAGGCAAGGCTTCAGCAGCCAACGTGGGGAGGGTGTCTCCTGCTGCCTGACATCGCAGCCTTCAGCCTGGAGGAGGGCCTGAAGCAGGTCAGGCAGTGACACCAAGCGAGAAGTAAGATTGAGGAAGACTGCACAAAATCCAAGGGAGCTGAGTCACCTCTGTAGAGTAATCTCATGGCTACCCATCCAGGAAAACTAAAAAGGTCCTCAAAATGAAGCCATGAGTTGGCTACATGACAAGGCAGCAACAGTTAATTTTGGAAAAGGGATGCTTTTGTCATTTTCCATGGCTCCCAGAAGCTTCTTAGACCTAGTGAAGACTTTGCTTTGATCCTTATCACCTTTCTTTCTCATTGATTCATTGGGTTTTAATCAGACCTAGGCAAATAAGCAGAGAGAAAGGGAAGACATTTCATGTTGTGAGGGAAAAGAAAGCAAAATTATTTGAGGAGAGCAGCATAGATCCTTCAGAATCAGTGGTGATAGAGCCCTAAGTGAGGTAGAAGAAGGGCCAAAGTTAAACCATCTCCTCCAGGTGCCTCATTTAGGCAGGACAAGGCCCCTTTGGCTGATTCAGGTCCTGGTACAGTGACTCAGAGCACGGAAAGCTGAGCTCTTAGATAATCCACAGAAAGAGCCAGCTACCTCCCAGGAGCAATCCCAACTGTTTGAGTAAGACGCCCATCTTCTTCATGACAGCCCGCGAGGCATCCCTGATGTCTCTGCAGGGCAGCTCGCCACACTCATCTAAGGAGTATACGACCATGGGAGCCAACAAATAAGAAACCCTGGGCAGGGAGGGATGTGGAATTTGGCAGCAGCAACTGCATGGGAGTTGTCACACCAGGATTTCTCAGGAAGGCTGGCGGAGTCTCCTCTTACACAACACCCATCTCCAAGGGAGGGATCACTAAGGGAGCTTTCATGGTTTTAGGACCTCCCATGCCTGAGGGCTATTGCTGGTCCCACCTCCAGATAAGGCCCCTTTTATGTAACTTGAGATGTGGGCCAATCTTTGGCCCTTATACTTGGGCAGGATGGAATGCAAAACCTATCGGGTCAGGTAGAAACCAGGCAAGAGGGAAGTAGGGTGGGACCCGTGGATGGAGCTGCTCCCTTAGGGGCAGGACTCCTGGCTTCCCAGTGCTGTTCAGAACTTCTCCATGCAACAGCCATGAACAGATCACAAAACCCTCCAAGGCAGAAGCAGGCTCTACCATGTGCCTTCACCCCCTTTGCTCACACAGCTTCATACCTTCCTTCAGGTGCCAGGTTCCCTCCCAACCCAAAACAGAGGCACCTGCCAAGTTCAGGTAGGACAAGACTTGACCTTATTTTAAACCTGTATGCCAAGAGGAGGTTCTGTATTCACAAGTTCAGCAGCTCAAGACCTGGGGCACTACCAGCCCTGGCTTGGCCTTGGCCTGTGCATACCAGCATTGTCCCTAAGAAGTTCTAAACCTGTGGACAGAAAAGGCTGGAGACTACTTAAAATAGTTTGGTTGTTACCACCTGTTCATCTGGATGTGGTGCAGAGTACAACCATCCAAGGCCACAGAACAGTTCTTGGCTTGTTCAAGATGTTCTGATATGTGTGACACTTGAATATCTCTAAATCTGTCAGGAGGGGAGGAAGGGTGAGGAGACTAGATTGGACAAAAGACTGGAGCCAGCTCAGCTGGGAGTTGACAGCACAATAGAAACCATGGGGACAACCAAGAGTCTCATGGCTAAAGATGGAGTATTGTGGCTAACCTTGCATTTGTAGCAAGGAATAAAAAAGATATGAGGATCTAGCAAGAAAATCGAGGTTGGAGGTAAAGCCCAAGCTGAGACTGGATGAAGAAACCAAGGAGGAAGGCTGGGAGAAAAAACTGGGAGACAGATGTGGGTGGGAGGAAGAGAAGTCAAGAAGGGATGGGAGCAGGTTGGGGTGAGCAGGAGCCAGGAGACCGCATTTCCTCTGCAAACCTGTTAGAAAGATCTGGCTGTTTCTGAGCGTTGTTGTTCCTCCATTCTAGGCAAAGTGAGCAAAATGTGTAGCTGCTCTTTCCCTGTGCAATGAGTCTACAGAGAGAAAACTGGTTGGGTGAGCTGCACCCAACTAATTGCCCCAGGAGATCTGGTTGGGGTAATCCTAGTGGAGAGCTTCTTCAGTTCAGGAGAAAGCATTTGAGCTTCCCGTGAGTCACTTTGGAAGGGTTTGAGTGAGAAAATCTCTCATTCCTGTCTAAGATTATCCACAAGGAAGGTCAGTGCAGGGGAATGAGTTCCTTCAATTTTAACTCCGACAGGAAACGACTAGCAAACATAAAAGATTTATTTTCAAAGTTAATATTTTGTTATAGATAAAGGTGAAATTTCCAGATTCCAGCAGACTCACAGTAGAAACTGTCTGTCTTTTCTGATGATTTTCCTTTAAGCACCATGCAAGATACTTTTCTCCCCTCTCAAAATAATCCGTAATGCTTATAAAGCAATTTCCACTGGAAGATCTTAAATCAGTTTAAAGAAAACTTAATGCTCAAGATCCCTTCGTGTTGAGTCCCACCTTGTCCCCTCTGTTTGCCTGCTGGAGAGCTCAACAGCCATTTCCTTTCAGGCAGCTGACCCAGAAGGGAACTTGAAAGCAAGTTAAATAGAATACAGTTTACTCTGAAATGAAGTCACAAAATGACACTTCTGCCAGTGCAGAAAAAAAAAAAAAAAAGAAAAGAAAATCTGGGGAGAGGCTTCCTGAAGCGACTGCAAAGCAATTCCAATATATTTCAACATTATTTCAATTCGACTTGCAGGCTAACGCCTCCGCTTTTCTCGCTGCTATCATGGATGCATCCAGCCGCTACGCCCAATGTACCACACCACACAGTCACACAATAGAATAAAATGACACTTTATTGTGCCCAGCTTCTGTTTAACAACTGTAATATTAAAGGCTTCCTCAGAGCCAAATGATACAGGGCAGAAAATGGTACGAAGGGAAAAATGGCACAAGAGAATGGCAGGGACAAAATAAAAGGGAAAAAAAAATGCTTGAAGTTATAAAGGCCAATAGTAGGAGAAATGGTGGCTACATGGTGCCCTTCTGCATGTGCAGGGCTCCACGTCACACCTTTCTCTTTCGAACACCATTTTGAGGTAGGGTTGTGCTCTTCTGCATTGACATCAGAGCACAGAAAGAGCAAAAATATTTGCTAATGGGATGTGACCTTCCAGGTAGGAGAAACCTCTCCTATGAAGACGAGCTAAGAGAGTTGGGGTTGTTCAGCCTGTAGAAGAGAAGGCTCTGGGGGGACCTTATAGCCCTTTCCAGTATCTGAAGGGGACCTACAAGAAAGCTGGAGAGGGGTTTTTTACAAGGCCATGTAGTGATAGGATGAGGGGCAATGGCTTCAAACTGAAAGAGGGGAGATTTAGATTAGATATCAGGAAGAAATTTTTCATTATGAGGGTAGTGAGACACTGGAACAGGTTTCCCAGAGAAGCTGCCCCATCCCTGGAGGTGTTCAAGGCCAGGCTGGATGGGGCTTTGAGCAACCTGGTCTGGTGGGAGGTGTCCCTTCCCATGGCAGGGGGGCTAGAACCAGATGATTTTTAAGGTCCCTTCCAAACCATTCTATGATTGTATGAAACAGGGATGTTTGAGAGATTGATCCCTTGCAATGCAAGGCCACGCAGCTCCTTTACCCCCAAGACCCTTTAAAAACCCAGACGGAGGATGCAGGCGAGACTGGCCAGGACGCCCAGAGCTATCATAGTGTAGCTGGTTTTCACACTGCTGGCACCGCTGATGTTGCACAAGGAAGTCTCACAGCAGCTGGTAGCAACACCGGCTATGCCGATATTCAGGTCAATTGTTGGGCAAAATGCAGAACATTTCTTGGTAATGCGCTGGTTACGGTCATTGCCTGAAGTGGGAGAGAGGGAAAACAGGGAGAAAAGTCAGGGGTTTTTTTATCCTGTGTATTTTTTACACACCTCAATGGTAGCCTGGCTGTGCAATGTCCAGCGGGGAATAGTTTGTTTTGGACTTAATGCTGTTGGTTTTCCCCTGGGCTTTGGCACAATGCATCATTATTTGTGTATATGTGACCTATGGAGACCATCTCCATGATGGAGACCAACTCCACACCTTAAAGCTCCTCTGCTGTTTTCAGGGCCAGCTGTGTGCAACTCAGTGCAGGAATTTGGGGTGCAATTATCCAGGAATTTGGAGATCTAGCACATTTGTACAATACAGGATCGCAAGACGTCATTGTCACCGTGTCTTGATGCTGCCCCTTCCAGAGTACTGGCCCTTTCCAATTCCACTACCTCAATGAGCACATGTATGAGCTTGGAGATGAGACAAGGGGTTTGTACAGAGAAAGCCTCTCTCTCCCAATGTCTCCCTCTCCTGGGTGTGTTTAATCAGCAGCATGGTATTGTTATGGTATATTGCAAAAGGGATGGGCTATGCTGAGTCCCTACGTGCTGCAAGATTTACAGTCTGTGTGCTGTGATCCTCATTAATTCTTCTGCCACACCCCATGGTGGGAGTAGACTCTGCAGTTAGCCCAACCTGAACCCCCTCTTGTCATCAGAGCCTTAGAAAAGCTTCACACTTACCCAGTCCTGTGGTAGAATAGGTCGTGAGACAGTACTTCTCATTGTCAGAGCATTTGGTTGTACCGAGACAGTGTATGTTGGAAGGTGCGTCTTTGCATGAGAAACATGTCAAGGAGAAAGCTGCAAAAGAAGCACACAACACCTATCAATCACCTCTGGAAATATCCGTAGGAGCACAAAACTGGTGGTGCTGGTGCAGATGGAGGATCTGCCAAGCCCAGCGGCCACAGGCAGACATCCTCCTCGGTGTGTGAAATTTGGCCCCAGCAAATTTCCTGGACCCAAATTACTTTGAGTTCAGATTCTGGACAATGATGTGCTTTGCTCATTGAGTAACCCTCAAAAGATCTTCCTTCTGGATACTTCCTTGAATCCATTTAAACATCTGGCATCCAAAGTGTGGTTTTGGAAAGAGCTCCCCAGTCTACTACCACTTGCACCATGAAGCTCTTGTGGTTTCTTTCCAACCTGGCTCCTCCAAGCCCTGATTGCTGGCCACTAGTTCTTGTCTAGGAAGAGACCAGCTGATTCCTGTCCACACTCATCCTCTTTAAATTGTCTGAAGAGGCCTGGCCTACACATCCTTTCTCAGACCACACACACCAACAGTGAATTATTTAAAGAATCTTTTCAAATATAAAAAGGGAGCGACACAGCCGAGACTAACCTCCCTGGCCATGCTGAGCATGACTGGTTTTTTGCTGCATGCCCCCACAACGTATCTCAAATTAGGGACAAGTGACCTAGATCTGCACCTCAGTGGTTGCCGGGAAGACGGATGCTTGCCTTTGGCTGCTTCATTTTCAGAGCCCTCCTGTTCTGGCCAATCTTGGACCTGTAGAAGGCAGCAGGTTCCTTTTTACAGCCAGTGATGACTGCCTGACGCTACAAAATGTGCACATCTGTAACACTCTGCATCAGCAAAGCGCTGTGCTAATGTGAATGAATGAAAACAGCTTGCGCTCAAGTAGGTTAAAGCAGTCATTCATAGCAAAGAGATCCTCGGGGAAGGTTTCTTTGCATGATAAGGAGAATTTCCTACTCCTCTGTTTATCTGGAGCAAACCCTCCCGCAGTAATGTCACCCACTGGGGATTAGGCTCATTCTTCTCACTTCCAGGCTATCCCTATCTATGGCCAGCTAATACCCATTTTATTTTTGTAGCAGCCCTGTCCTTTGCCTTCCTTGCTCTTCGGCTCTCTCACTGTTCTTCTCCCTTGCCCAAGTTTCTTTGCCCTTGTTGGTGCTTTTGCCAGCGATGTCCCAACCTCATCGCTGCCCTTGTCTGACCTTAGACAAGTTCATCTGGTCCAAGCAGGCTCTCTGCTCCATATCATCCTACTAACCCAGACCTGGCCCCAGCTCAGACCATGACCCCAAGGTGATCAGGTCATTGTATTTCATAGGAACGTACAAAAATGCCTTTTAGGGTACTGTTCATTCTTCTTTGTCTCTGTGGAAACTGTCTTCTCTCCCCACTCCAATCCCTTTGCTCCTTTACCCTTTCCATGACCACCCAGCACCGACCATCAATTGCCCTCTCGTAGTCTGCAGTCTTCGCAGATCCTACTCTCCCTCTGTTGTCTCTCACTGAAGAACCACTAGCAGAAGACACAAAGGCCAGGCAACTGGGCTTGCAGTGACTCAGAACCCACCTCCCTCTGTTCCTGGGCTCAAAACAATTGGAAAAGCCTCAGACCTGGCACCCAGCTCACTCCGACTTGATTCCAAGACTGTTGCAATTTGCCTCCAACCTTGGTCATTGTCATCTCCAGGCACAAGGGCACATTCCTTCTTCACCCCACCGGGAACCACCCTGTCCTCCCAAAATAACCATACACCAGAGCAGAGTCCCCAAACTGGGTTTTCAAGCCATGTAACCCATTTTATTCTTTAATTGACACAACTGGGTTTTCCAGAAATGTAACTTGTTTTATTCCTTAATTAATGCAGCTCCTTTAATCCAGCCCATTCCAAGAAAAACTTCCTGAATCTTCGCAAGAAGCGGTGGAGCTTGTTGCAGTCCTTTGTCAACCCAACCTCACAAAGCTGCTAATTTAAGAGTAAAGTTGTCCCAAGAACCTATAATCGGGGGAGGGGGAGGCACTTTCAGGGGGTGATTTTTGCCAACGTCTCTCTGTGTTCAGGAGGTTTCTCTCTCACTCACCATTAGAGGACTCTGGAGGGACGTGGGCTCCCAACCTGGGAGCTCAGTTAAGACCCTGAAGTCAGGTAGGACAATTCTGATCCTCTCTCCTGGTAAGTACAACAAATGCTCATACTATTGAAAAACACTTTTATTGTGCCAGGGATACAAGGAAGGGAACAATATTTCTTTTGAAGCCTACCCTGCTCAGGATGCAAACCTGGGGTTAAACCAGGCTGCTTTTGGAGGTCTCCTGTCTGCACCCAGCAAGACCTCTGCTCCAACTGAAAAAGAATATTCCCCAAGGAAGAGTTTCCTGTGAATAATTCAAGCCACCCAGATAAACAACTTCCACGTGTAAAGCATTTGCAAGTGCAAGTACAGGCAGAAGCAGGATTTATCCCGTCAAAATCAGTCAGGTTCAGGATTAATTGGAACAACAACCAGCCTTCTGGGTAGATTGCGCAGCGAAGGGGTGCTGCGTATGTGCTAATTTTCACTGACTTCTTTGGTAAGTTTGCTGTCTCATTACGTGATCTTTTTTAAAAAAAATGTGATTACAGCTGATAAGCTGCAAGAAAGAATCCTTTTATTGCCTTCAACTTTCTCAAGCCCATTGAGCACAATGATTTAGCACATGCCAAATTTAAAGTCAGTGAAGTCTCAAGTAAGTACATTTACAGCCTCAAATTAAGTGTGAGCCTAAGTGCTCTGCTGGACCGGGACCAGAATAGCCAGCAATTTGCAAGTAAAGCCCTACAGCAGAGCCTGAGAAAAATTCAGTTTGCAATAAGGCAAAAGAACACCCCCCCACACACACACAAGCTGAGGAAATCAATTATTCCCCTGGAATAATCAGGGGGATATTCATGGCTGCACCCTCTGCTCCTTCCCTGACCCACAGCTCACCCATGTGCAAACAGGGCATCTTCCAGAGACACAGGCAGTGGTCCTTGGCAAAGCCCAGCCAGACAGAGTTAAAGTGTAGGTTCCCAGGCCATCTTTCCCCCCAGAAAAATCCAAAACATCCAGCTATCAGAAAGCGAATGGGACTCCGCGTCTCCATCCCAGACCTGGGATCAATGTCAGCAAAGTTGCACCTCAAAGCAACAAGCTGCAAGAAAGAGATGGGAACCAAAACTGCATCTCCTTGTGGCATGCCCATCTCTAGCAATTTATGTAATGATGGTTTGTAATTGCAACCAACAAACAAGAAAGTGAAAAAAAAAAACAACAAAAACCCGGTGGTAGATAGTTATATGCCAAATTTGCAGCTTTATTGCAAATATTGCCCTCTCCCAGTCCATCTCTGTATATCCCTCAACTAGCCCTTCTTCTCACAGAGCTGCAGCAAGGGCTTTCAGCTGCCTACATGGAGCCACTCCAAGGGCTGGGACTGCACAAGTCAGGATAGGTGGGTATCTCATCCCCCACTTCAGTTCCTCAACGTCCTTCCATCTCGTGGTGGGAATATGTCCCCTGGCTTCATCTCCCGAGGAGTGGAATATTCTCTAGAGCTCAACGACCCTTCAGATTTACCATTCATGCTGCAAAATCCCCTTGGCATCCTGCAATATCAAAGACATGCTCTAACTCTGGGGGGATCTTGCTAATGCAAAGCAATCCTTTGGAGACTCACCACTCTCTGTGCACAGGGCTATGACAAGCACGACAAGAAGAGAAGTCTTCATCCTTTATAGGTTCTCGCAGCCTCCAAAACAAGCAGGACTCACCCAGGGCCGGTTTTATACCTCTGCAGTGTTTGCTTGATGATAGGATAATAACTATGGGGATGCTGTGTCAGATGATGGATAATTGGGAGTAACGTGTCAGTGCTTGCGTGTGAAAGTATGCTTTGTTGGAAATCTAAACAGGCTTATATTCTCCCACCCTCCGCTGCTTCTTTTCCTAGTTGTTTCACAATGCAGCTTGTTCATCTGATGTGGAGTATGCAACAGTTTCTAATTCTGGATAAGTGGAGGAAAAGCAAAACACAAAGTCACAACAGTGTTCACGTGAGAAGAGGGATGTTTTCCTTTACAGGCCAGCTTGGGTCTCGGAGCAGGCTGCATCCTTGAGGATCCCGTCCTCCTCACAGGCTGTTTTAGTGAAAATATGGAAATTCATTGAATTTGAAATTGAAATTGGGATTGAAACGCCTTCAGAATGTCTCCCAGGATTGTCAACACAGCTAGATCAGAAGAGCAGTAGCCTTCCGCTGCATTTCATGGGGGACCAGACATCATATTCTGTGGGCTTTTTTTAAAATTGCAGTTCAAAATCATAAATGTTTCTCTTCTAAAATTGGATATTTTATATGAGGGAAAATGTTCTCTTATTAGAAAATAAATTCCACTGGGCAATGAAAGTGACCACTTAAATTAAAAAATAGAAATAACACCCACTCCCATCACATTGAACAATCTGCAATTTTTTTAAAACAATTTACAAAAAATAAATGTCAGGGAGAAAAAGAACAAACCAGTTAAAGCACAGAGAATGAGGGATTGCCTGCACAAGGATCTCAACTCATTAACTCTCCAGAAAAAAAATAAAACAGCCAGCCAAAATTATGTGAAATGCCAAATACAAGTACTCCACTGGGTTTCCATACGGTGCTCTTTATTCCTCCTTTTTTTTATCGTGTTTCATCCTATCTCCCTGTGTAAAATCAGAATCTTTCCTGTTTTCTTATTATTGGTGTTGCTTTTTCCTCCCATCGCTGTCTTCCTGCCATCTAGTCCTGGGGACGGAGGCATGGTCCCAGAAATGGTCCAGCTGGATCCTTTTCACTCAGAGCTGCAGGAGCAACCTGCCTGCCCCAAGCCTCTGCCAGCAGCTCTGCCCCTTGCTGGTCTCCATCTGTTTAATTTCCCTTTTTTCTTATTCTCAAACTTGCTCAGATTTCCATCTCCCATTAAATCTTTGGGCTTCCAGTATGACCCACCTACAGTCATTATCTCACCGAAAAGGCATCCCCAGTTCTGGAGGTGAGGTAACACTTTCCAACACCTTTAAACTGGATGTATAAATATTGTTAGTATGGAGACCTGCGTGACTAAGGTGAGGAAATTTCTGCTTTCTCAATAGGTAGAGCACGAAACTCAGTTGGAACAGAGGTGGCAATTAACCAAGAAAGCTCAAAGGAGGGGCGTTGTTTGGCTTCATAAGGCCAATGCCTTTGTAAGGCATCAGGCAGGAGGAAAACAGGAGCTGGCACCCTCCATGCCAGGCACTGCAACCCTCTCTTCCTTGTGCAATATTTTCTTTTCCCCAATCCAGAAGGGATTTCATGAGCTTTTATTGGTAAATCAACTTATATAGCTGACTATTTGAGGTAATAGCAGAAAAGGGGGCTCGAGGCACAAGGCGATGCCATTCCGCAGCCCGTGCGTTGTGCTTCAGAGGCAGCCCACATTCAGATTTATTTCAGCCAACAGCATCCATTAACAGGTACAGAAATAGCATCTCAGCCAGGCACTTTTTTTTTTCTCCCCCCTCCCTTGTAGTCTCATCCAAGCAAAAACGAAAATATCTCTTGTCTCCTGCAAGCTGCTGAGATTTTGAGACGGCAAGGCTGTATTTCTTAAAGGAGTTACTGCAGGATTTCTGACAGTCAAGATTTTCCATGAGATGGTCCTGCACTCTTCCAGCTGGTCCCTGATATTATTGTTACCTTCATCCCTCACCAGCGCCATGGGAGAGAGCTTGAGAAGAACCCATGGGAGGGTAGAAAGAACACATGATTAGGACACCAGAGGGGCCAAGGCAAAGAAGAAGATAGTATCACAGTTTATGTGTATTTGGAAGCTATGAAGCTCAAGAAGATTTTGGAAGGAGTAACAGGGGATTTAATTGGGGGTGGAGGATGGGGTGGAAAGACTTATTTTCCTTGACACAGTCACTGAGTGGAGACGGAAAGAGAGTATTTTGCTTGTTTTGTTCTAAACCTGGTTGAAATTGTCATGTGAGAAAGGCAAACAATGTCTTTATTTTGGTAAAAACATGCAGTTTTCATGAAACAAAAGCTGAAATTGAAAAGTAACTGTGAAATTTAGATGTTCTTACTAAGTGTCGATTTTTAAGTTGGCCAAAAGCTCTGAGAATCATTTCAGAAATTATTGTCATTAACATATAGGAAAAGCGATGGGAAAAGTGGTTAAAAAGAAGTGCAAAACCCCAAATTTCTCTTGATCCCTCAGCACGGAAATGCTACAACACTTAACCATTCTTCAGTTAGCCCGTCTCGTATTTCAATAAATGCCAGGACACCCTCCTTGCCCAGAAATCAAATCTTTATAGGATGACAAAGCCTAATCCCATCTTCACAGCCTACGGCCAGTGCTGTGGTTTCTCCCCGTTACACAGAAACCGGTGCACTTTGCAGCCTGTCTTCAGCCCTGGAGGAGCAGTATCCTCCTCAGATCCAGCTGGGCTGCAAACACGGGGGCTTTTTTTCAGCTGCCGCTTCTATACAAGCCCTCCTTAAAAGCAGAACTGCACTTACAAACTGCTCACCTGGGAATTATGCACCTTCCAGTTCCAAGGGTGCATGTATTTTGGGCATCTTAGCTATAGCTCCCCTTCTCCAAGAGGTGCAGGGGATCTCCACCCCATTTCCTCGATCCCCAAGCCTGGAAATACAGCTGCAACAGAGGAAAGGGAAGGAGCTGAGACCTCCCCACCCAATCAGATACCCATTGCCTCTGCCAGGCACTTTCTGCCTGTTTCCCTGCGGGGAAGTCGTGGGCCATCACTCAGCAACATCTTCTCCAAGCAGGCACAGAGGTCACCTTTCCATGAGATTCCAGCAGCACCATCCTCATCTTGGGCACCTCTGGCATCTTGGTGTGGTCCCTTTATCTATTTTAAAAGCTGGAACCACCCACGCTATGGAGATCACGCAACAACTTTGCAGCACAACCAGGAGCACAACCAATACCTGGCAGCCCCCCAGTCCCGCGTGTTGGCAGTTACAAAACAATTCTCGCTGTCGCTTTTGGTGGGAACAACACAAACATCTTTGACCTTTCCAGGTTGACAGCTTCATTCGTTAGCGCTGAGTGATCAGGCAGAGCATCTGGCTTTGTCTGTCTTGAGTTGCTGGATGCAACTGAGTCAATAGAGAAAGGCAGTCAGGAGAAGACTCCCAGGTGTGAAAAAGAGGAATTGAATGTGAAGTAAGAGATTCAGACCATAGCCCTTTCTGGCAGAGCAGTTTTCTCAAGCTGGATCTTAGTGTGGATATAGCAAACACACTCTAGAATAACATAAATCTTTATTTTGCCTGACAATTGTCATACACATGCTATCAAAAGAGCTTTCCCAGGGAAAATTAGTACAAAACAACAAATGATACAGGGGAAAAAAAGAGAAGCTATGCTGCCACACCATTTTGTGGATGAGATCTGAAATAATGTCTTGGAAAAAAACAGGGTAGCATAGACTCTGTTGGGGACATTTGACAGAGGATATTAATTTCTCAGCTGGGGAATACCTTGTAGGTTCTTGGGTCGTTATATCTTCGCCCACCCCTCATCACAATCCTGCCCTGATGACACAGATCATACTGGCCACAATTCCCAGGAGCATCACGCCATAGCTGATTTTTATGCTGTTGGCCCCACTGAAATTGCACAGGGAGGTTTTGCAGCATTTGGTGGAATAAGCTGCCACACCGAAGTTCACGTTTGTCTCAGGACAGTCTGCAGAACATTTCTTGGTGATGCGATATCCCATGTCCTTGCCTAGATAGAGAATAGACAAGAAAGGACAGCTGTGATTTAAAATTCTTCTGCAAGAGCTGACCAGAGGACGATGGGAGGAGGTATATTGCACTATGCTTAATTTGCAATGCAGCAATAACAGCTATCAGCAGATTTGATGAATGCTGGGTGAGTATTCACACAACCTGGATCAAATGCATGACACTAGAAAGTCCTTGGTAGAAATCCACACCATGCTTCCTGTAGGACAGCAAAAAGTCATAGAATCACAGAATCATAGAATCGTCTAGGTTGGAAGGGACTTTACAGATCATCGAGTCCAACCATCAACCTAACTCTGACAAAAACCACCACTAAACCATGTCCCTCAGCACCACATCTACCCGTCTTTTAAATACCTCCAGGGATGGTGATTCCACCACTTCCCTGGGCAGCCTCTTCCAATTTTTACCCTTTCAGTATAAAAATATTTCCTAATATCCAATCTAAATCTCCCCTGGCACAACTTGAGGCTGTTTTCTCTTGTCCTATTGCCTGTTACTTGGGAGAAGAGACTGACCCCCGCTTCACGACAACTTCCTTTCAGATAGTTGTAGAGAGTGAGAAGATCTCCCCTCAGCCTCCTTTTCACCAGGCTGCCAATCACTGCATTTTCGGCTTCTAAAACTGCATTACTTACATCCAACCCCTTTCCATCCCCTTCAAAAAGCCTGTGTGTGACCTCTCAGATCAAGCAACAGGGTCTGCTCATGAAAATCTGTGTGCTTCCACCAGCTGTGCCAGAAGATGGTGAGGAACATACCACAGGTGGTGGATCACAGAGCATCCCTGAGGGATTCACTCAGGTTATGTGCTGTGGTCCGTAAACCTCTGTGATCGATTCTTTCCAACAAGACCAATTACTCCCCTAAAAAAAACTATTGCCATCAATTTCTCTGGAAGAAGAAAAAAAAAAAAGAAGCCTTGAAGTGTTGCTGGTACTCACCTAATCCAGCACTGCTGTACGTGGTTGTACAGTATTTCTCATGGTCTTCACACTTGTAGGTTTTAAGACAGTTCCAGTTGGAGTGCTCATTGTCACACGTGTAGCAAAACAGTGAGGAAGCTGGAAAAAGTGCATATGCCACAAATTAGCAGTTTCCAGCAATACCCTCCTGGGAAGAAAGTGTCAAAAGCCATATCCCTTCTTGGAAAATACAAGGTGAAAAGTATGTTACGAACAAGTTTTCATGACAAGTGAAATAAGAAGGTTGGTTTTGATTAATGAAGATGAAAAAGCAAACAAACAGAGCAGAACAAGTTTTCTTTCTTTACTTGAGACTTTTGGTGATTAAACCTGAAAACAAATGCTTTTTTTCTCAGCCTGAGCAGTGTTCTCAGGTGACCTTTCTTTCTCCCCCTGGGTCCGTGTTGGCCTGGTTGACAGCCAACCTGCAAAAGCCAAGCTCATGACCTGCCCAGCTGGGTCTAGTATGGCTCTGGCGAGGAGAGGAGGAACTGGCACTGCTCTCAGGTGAGTTGTTAGTATTTTCAGACTGCAGCTGCAAAACACCGTACAGACATGAATTAATTAAGGCCTATGACACCCCTGTGAGCTAAATTACTGAGCACGGAGCCACATTGAGGGAGTTCCCTGGGAGAGGTTGTTCTGGACAATAGAGAGGTTATTTCTACCACCGCCTGGAACAACATGTTCTCAGTGATATTATTAGCATGGCTGAGCCAGGTCCATTACAAAGCCAGAATTAGGTAGGATACGTATTTCTGAACAAAACTGAAGCAAACTGAGTCAAATTTCCAGGCTGGCGGCACATGCCATCTTGTTCCCTGGAGGTGGATTCACAACTGGTGGAAACTGTTTCCCTCCTGTTCAGCATCCCATGAAATGCACCTCATTTCTGAGGAGTGGTGACAAAGGCGGTTCAGCCACCCTCAGGACAAACTGCTCCATTGTCACCAGTGGTGGAGAACTCTTGATTGAAGGCAACCAAATTGCAACCCAGGGAGGGTCCTCCATTAGGCTGAAATTTCCCTGGTTCGGTTCCTCGTAACTTTCTCAACCCAGGAAGGCTCTTATTTCTGCACAAAAGAGCCCCTTTCAATTGAATTTGAACCTGTGTTTGACAAAAAAACTCCTCCCAGGGACTCTCCAAAGCCCAGCTGCTGTTGATTCAAATTCATCTCTGAAGTTGCTCCTACCCATGACCCTTGGTTAGACAATTCCAGAAGCAGTTTTAAAAGAGAATGAAAAGCCATTTCAGGCCATAACTACCCCAAGCAGGAGAAGAAAAGGCCTCCCAACTGTGATGTGGGGAGCTCAGGTGCCTTGGGTACAGTTTAAGTCAGCATATGACCGACTGTCTTGCTCTGAAACCCACCCAGATGCTCTTTTCTAGTGCCAGGTGTTGCGAGCGCAGGTGTTCTCCGTAACAGCAGATAAAATCATCCTTGTTTCGTGCTGGTTTTGACTTCTCTGTAACTGACTATTCTGCACTCCTTGTTTCTCCATCACTTGGATAATTCAAGCCTCTCGCCTCTCCCCTGGAGGTCCCACCGACCTGAGCTGTGGGCTGCTGCGCTTTTGCAGACCACACCAGAGCAATCCCAGACAGGCTGCCTCCCAAGTGTTATCGCGTTTTCCAGTCCCCGTAGCGCTCTCTGATCTGCTTTTCTGCTAAATCTCACAGAGTTGCTCAAACCACTTCCTGCTGCAGATGGAACCGAGACCCCGGCATGTGCGTGAAAGCAACTGAAATGCACCCGTGTTGACTGACTGGTGCAAGGAAAATCCCTCCCAGTCAGGAAACAATAACTGCTTAAATCATTATGGCTGTTATAAAGCCTTGCCTGCGTCTGACCTCCACCCTCCATTAGCTCCAGTCTTGCAAATGCAGCCAGAAATAGCCTTAACGGTGCAAAAAGTCTTGCAGTGCTCCTCGGGACTGCAAATACACTCACAGAGCCAATGTTTCTCAACTGGGTATTTCTACACAATTATCTAGTCCTATCTGCACCTCCTTTTGAATGAGAACAAGCACAGAGCACTGTGAATCCCATTACAAACACACTCACTCCTAGACAGACACTTAAAAAAACTCTTCAAACCTATGAGCAAAGAGCTGTTAGGCTTTCAAATATCTGCCAACAACCTACTTTCTTAATTGCAATGTCTTTGTGGGAAATAAAGCGAAACACTGGCAGAAGATGTGGTGTCAGTACCAGCCGTATTACCTTTATCGACAACTCCTCGAGTTTCATTCGGGAACCAAAATAAAACCCAAGGCAAAGCTGTGAGCCCAGCTTAATTCTTATTAGCATTTTTCAGCTTGCATGTCTAGCTTCAGATGCGAGAGGTCGGAGCTTGATATTTGAGGGTGTGAGAAACCAGAGTGGTGAGCTCATCTTCTTCGGGTTTTGGGTACCTCAGCAGAACTCACCCAGAAGGTAAGACTCAACCACACTAAGTATTGCTTGACACAGTTGACGGCAAAGAAAAACTGCACTTCCAAGACCTCACCAATTCCAGTAAAAGCTGTCAAACCTTCTTGTCCCTGTGTTATCCCTAATTTCTCTTCCGATGTTTTCATCCTCTCCATCTGGCTCTCCCAGCCTCCAAAGCTCCTTACCTTGCCTCGCACACAGGACTGCCACCAGCAGGGCGATCAGAACAGCCTTCATGGTCGCTGTGCCCTCAGAGCCTGAACAATGTGGGACGGTGCACCACGGTAAGGTTTTATACTGGGACTGCGTTTACTTAGACTTCCTTTGATTACAGTAATTTGAGGTTTGGGGAGTGACAGCACAGAAGATGCGATCAGGGATGGGTGGGTGTGTTTGTGCGTAGGAACCTATTACGAGGCTCCAGCTAGCAATTTTTTTTTTTTTTTTACGTCTCATCCAGATCCAATCTTTTTTTTCCGAGGCCTACTCCTGCTGACCACGTCTGCACTGCTAATTTGGGGAGCAATTTATCTGATTCAAACCTGGGAGTCCCTTCTTACTCCGTTGGGCTGAACCACAACATCTGGAGCAAAGCAG
The DNA here is from genome assembly GCA_013399435.1 of Arenaria interpres. NCBI lineage: Eukaryota > Metazoa > Chordata > Aves > Charadriiformes > Scolopacidae > Arenaria > Arenaria interpres. Next base: position 230,398 of record VXAK01016388.1, read on the forward strand.
AGGCAGCTGCGCCAGTCTGGGGTGGCTCATGGCTTGCAGGATGGTAGGCGTCAGCTGGCATCCTCCATCCTTTCTCTCTGCCTTGATACAAGAACTTCTGTCCTGGTTTGAGCAACACAGGACTAAATTATCTTCTAATGCTTGGGAAAACTGCAGTTTTAGAAGACTCTAGTATCTGAATTGGTGAAAATATTTACTTCATCGCCAGCTCTGGGGTGCAGGTTTCAAGGTCTCGGTGTTTTCATGCTCTCCATGTGCGGGGACAAGGAGGAGACAGACCTGGGCACTTGACCCAAGCTGCCAACAGGGTTATTTCATACCATGAGCATCACATTCAATAGAAATTAGAAAGTTTGCTGAGAAGTTCCTTCCCTCCCTTGATGCTTGTGATCTGAGAACTTCTTTCCCTGGTGTTGCAACCCTGAGCCCTTCCCTTCCTCCCAAAGCTGCAGCCCTCTCAGGGTCCCACATTGACTGTGCCTGTCGAGAGTGTGATGTGTCAGCTTTCTGTGATGGAGTGGGCTGAGTATTTTATATTGGTGTATTTTTTATTGGTATCAGGATCAATATTGGCTCTTCAGTATTATTAATGTTAATTATTTAGTTTTATCCTATTAAATCTCTTTATATTTCAAAGCTTCATGTTTCCTTGGTTTTCCCTGATTCCCTTTCATGACTGGGGAGGGGTCATCGGGTGAGAGAATAGTTGTCTAAACAACAATAAATTGTGGATTTCTCAAACCATAAGATCTTTATAGCTGTAGGAAGTGGGAGAGGAGGCAAAAAGGAAGATTTTTCACTGGGTTGTCTGCAGTCATTCACAATTATCTCGCTTGTACTAAGGAAAGTGCTTAAAGCAGAAAACCAGCACGGATCGTTCATGCAACGACACTATTTGTGCCTGGAGACTGTCACTCAGAGGCTCCTGTGGTCCAGGCAGGAATGGGGTCCGATGATTTTGTTTTGCTCTGCTCTTCTCTCCTCCAGAAGCATCCAGGGTTTCCAAGCAACAATGTTTGTTGCTGCCTGTGGACCAACTTTGGACTCTGACAGGTTTTTCCAGTCCCTCATGACCTTTCCAACCCTTCTGAGCTCCCTCCTCCTGCTCCCACAACCACTTTGTCACCTCTTGCCAAATGACTCAGGATGCAGTAGGGGCACCAAGCATTTGGAAAATTGCTGCAGGAGTTAAACTGTGAATGGGAGTGAAAATGACTGAGAAATAAAACAAGTCCTGGTTGAGAAGACATCTCAGCAGACCAGGACCCTTCATCTTTAGAGAGAAAATGACCAATAGGAGCTCAGAATCAAGATTTATAAGGTCACAAGTGGTGTGGAACCAGAATAAAGAACATACAGTTGCTCTTTTTTTTTCCCAAATTACTCCCCGAGGAGTAATCTTGGTCACCTGCCTGCAAGATCCTGGGCAGATGGCCCCATGCCCAACCCCTGTGACAGGTCTTTTGCATTCAGTTATTCTTCCTTTTCCCAGTTCCTCCTTTTCTACAGTAGCTTCACCCCAACCATTTCTGTCTCTGCCTGTGCCCAGAGCAGGATAGAGGGGATAAGCATCTGGTTTTCAAAGTCTTCCACTCCATTCTCTGCATTTGCCATGACCCTGAGCATAAATCTTTAATTATCTCCTCTTTTAGCAAGGATGTGAAAGGCCCACGTGACAGCTAATGTAGGAACTATACTTTGGAAATAAACTGTGAAAAAGCCATACCCTCCAAACAAGACTTTGTATAAATCCATGCATGAACAACGTCAGGCAGGAAACATGATCTGGGGGAGCACAAAGGGAAATAGTAGGTTTTAGTCTACATGTTTGTGTTATGTATAATAGCCAGGCTTCTCTCCAGCTGGAGAAAGGGAAAACAAAACTTCCTTCCCTTCTATCCACGTCAAAAATCCAGAAATGAAACTGAATTATCACACTGAGTTCAGCTCATCTTGGAGTCAACCGAGCAGAAAAATGCAGCTCCTCAGCAGGAGGATGGGAGCAATGAGTGAACACAGCCCACAACAAGAAAGAAGAAAGGCTTTGAAATTAAAACAAATAAATGAACAGTAAATAAATGACACTGTTAAAGCAAAGTGCAGCTGAATAGAAAATCTGCAAGTGAGAAATGGGCTGTAGGAAGTGGAAATGTGAGAAAGCATTTAAATAGATTAGAGAAAGGGAAGGTTAATAATAATAAACAAGATTAATATTTCACCCAGAACTGGGAAGAGAGAGGGGGGGAGCTGAGAAATATTAGTGCAAAGCAAAATAAATCAAAGCAAACACACAAAGCTGGGAGGGAAATAATTAAAGACAGGCAAAGTGAGGGTAAGAAATAAGATGGGATGGGAGGGATGTATCGATGCTTCACCCTTTCTCCTATGGTGGCATTACTTAGCGCTGTGTAAAATGCACATGTTGTTACGTGCAGACACTGTTCAGGTATTACCCACAGACCTTCAGGGTCTGAGGAGCATTTTCTACAGCTCCCCAGATCCCAGTTTAACCAGCCACAGGAGTTAAAATGTGGGGTCTCCTATGGGGCCTGGATGGAGAAAGCACCAGGGGCATCACCTGGCCCCTGCCCCTGTGTCCCTGAAGGAGAATACAAAAGCTTTGGGACGCAGACTAGGGTCTGGCCGAGTCCCAAAATCATGCTGTTCTTGTGTGCTATTGATATTGCAATCACGCCCCGGGCCACTGCAAGGGCTTTGGGCTCCAACCACCACCACAGCAGTGGGGTGGGGGACGGGTGTCCTTTGAAGCAGAGAGCAGCCCACTTTTCCAAGCAAGGGGAGAGAAAAGAGCTGGAAGAAAAGCCAGGGCAAAGACAACCTGGGTAGTGGGAAGTGCAGATGGTGTCAGGAGAACACAGTGTGGAAGTGCTAAAACTGCTTTTCCAGGGACATTAAAAAAAAAAAAAGAAAAAAAAGAGGGGAGGGCAGGAGGGTGAATTTTCCTGCAGAAGCTGGTGGTTGTTAACCCAATGGTGTCACGAAGGATATTAAACAGTTAAGAGAGCCTGGGAATTTTAAGGAAGGAAACCTTAACCCATTTTGCACTTGGCAGCCGGCGGCGCGTGTTTGTGCCAGACCTTGGGAGCGAGTTGTGCAAGGCCCGTTCCTTTTGTGTAACTGGAGGCAGACAAAGCGTGTTTTCAACCCGTGATGGAGTGGCAAGGTGGAGCAAATTGCCAGGTCCAGAGGTATTTTAATGTCAACTGTCCCCCACTTTCTCCCTGTTTCTTTCTGGTGGGTGGCTCCAAGCACAGCTCTCCTCCATGATGCAGGGAGGAAAATCACTGTTTCAACTCGGGGTTGCAAATTGCACCCTCAGTGAATAAAGGAGATGCCATGGGAGAAGGTGGGAAGAAGGCAGCTGTGAGTAGTCCTCCTGGTGTGTCTGAGCCACACAGATGGTGTATGCAGGGCAAGAGGTCCAGCCCAGTCCCAGACAGCATCCGGCTAATCTGGTTGTGTCCTCTCCTCCTTCTTTGGGAGGTCAGGGAAGATGAAGTTGCTTCATCTGGCCATGCAATGGCAACAGGGTTAGGTGAAGGACTGGATGGGGAGAGATCATGAGATCCAGAAACCCTAGGAAAAAAAGGAAGATCTGTGTTTGATATTTTGCTGTTCCACCCTAAGGCCTGACTGTTGCAGGCAGCCTGCTCCATTCTTCTCTTTCCCCAAAGCACATCTGGACCTGGAGCTTACCTGGTAGGCTCCAGACAACAGGACAGAGCTCCTCAGACCAACCTCATGGCAGATGACAGAAGCTACCAAACCTCCAGCTAAGAAGGACAGGGGTATCCCAGATCCACCGGGTCTGGCTGAAATACAAGGTGGTCCAGGTAGACTTCCATTTCAGTGTGACAGCTGTGATGGTCACAAAGATCCTTGCATGGTTACAATGGGTGAGGAACACAAGTTATTTGGGGTCACAGCTACCAGCCAACAAGGGACCAAGGCCATTTCGTCACATTCCCTTAACCTCCAAGGATCATTCAACCCCATCAGCTTGGAGGCTCATGGGGAGATATCAAGCAGCACATTGTGTATGGATTCAACCGCTGTGATTCACATCCTCCGTCAATGCCCTGGCTGAAGGGCCAAATCCAGACTAGCTCACCAAACAGGGCACAAGCCCAGCCCAACGCCATCCATACCATTGGACTATCAACGTGGCTTGGGCACACCCCAACCAGCATTGTCTCAAACAGTGCCCTGACATGGGGCTGCTCCTCGCAAGCAATTGGGCTGTAATCACCCTGTTTGTAGAGGAAAGAGATTAGAGTTATGGATGTGAATCATCCTTCTTGGATCCAGGGCCAAGGGTTATTATTCTGTGGTGGCATTTCTGCAGCCAGGAGGGTGGACACCGGAGACCTGCAGGGTCTGAAATAAAAAGGGCAGTGAAGAAGGATGGTTGGGAGGAGGAAGAAGAGACAAAAAAAGAGAGACAAAACCCCATTACCCTCTTGGGATTCTCCCAAAAGAGTTAATGCCAGTCCTTGCCAAGGAGGACACCACTGGCCACAGCGGTGTTTGGGGAGAAATGATCCTCACAGGTTTATTTAAGTTTGCACTTGTGACACAGCTCAGTTGCTAACTCCTTAAACTGTCATTGCTTTTTCACCGCAACTGGGAATTTCCCATTGTCCGAGGCCCAGCCCCCCTGGTCTGCTTTAATGACATGAGCAGTCAACGTACAGGCACTAAAATGAGACTCTCTTCTGCTGCATGTTCATGCTGGTCCTGACAAGCAAGGCTCTGGTCTTTCTTTGGAAATCTTGGGCTGCGATAGGCATCTGAACCATTTCAGTACAAATGCTTATGAAAGGTCGATCAAAAGCTTGGCCACAGAAGATATTGGCAAGCCTCTCCAGGAAGAAAAGTAGGTGACATGTCTTGTGTTTGTCTCCACAAATGTCTTTCTGATAACTGTGGGGAGTTCTGTGTTTGTTTTGTAGGTTGTTAAGACCTTGGAGTTACCTGGTGGCATAGAGAGCAGTCATTTGAACCTGCCAAGGTGGTGATATGTGAGAGAAACTCATCTAGGACACAGCAGCTAGCCTTGTGAGAGCTTCCACAGCCACCCACTGCCACACCAAGAAAACCTTAGTCTAGTTGTCCTTTTACTTGTCTAAGAAATAAACTTTTCCATGTCTACCCATTATAAAGGGGAGACATACGTACCCCACTCCAGAAGGCGGGGAAACAGTCACGGTTTTCAAAATTGCTCCTTTTTTTTTAAAAAAAAAAAATTGCTTTAAGTTCTTGACTCATCTTTTGCGTGATGGGTATTTCAGGCCTGGAAGTGATCCTCTGTGCTGAAAACCAATAGCTGAAATTTCCAAAGTGAAGTGAAAGCTGAGAATCAAATGAGAAAATCACATTTCTCTCTGTCTATGGGAAAGCTGTGATGGCCTCCATAGACAACCTCTCTACTCTTAATTTGTTTTAGGGGCTCTGGGTCTAATTTTTTTCCAAGTGGACCTATGCTGGGAGTAGGAAAAAAAGTCATGAGTGGAAAAACTCAGCACATACGTGGGAAGATCAGGATGCTCTGGTTTCTCTCCTGACACACTCCTGCTGACCCAGCCAGCTACGGTATCAAAACCCCAGTTGCATGATGAGAAGAAGAGCTTGGGCCACCCCTCGTTACGTCTAGAAACTTGTCACACCTCAGGTAATAGCCATGCTGAAACCTCCGCAACTGCGGCCGAGGAGGGTGAGGAGAGCAGGGCTGCCTCTGGAGGAGGAGAGCCCACAGCAGGCGGAGGAGCTGCAGATCAAGGAACTATCCTGGCTGAAACCATCCCAGCCTGTCGGGTGTGTTCAGCAGGGCAGAGAAGCAAACAGGATGATATCTGAGAGCACGATCATATTCTTCTCTGGGCGAGCAGAAAGGTATTTTCCCAGGAGGGTTGGCCAAAAATTCAAGGCTGTGTTTGTTTTTTTTTTTTTTTTTCGTTGGTTGGTTGTTTTTTTGTTGTTGTTTTTTAATTCTTATTATTTTTGGAAAAACAGGGCATGCTTTTGCTGGGAGGGGTGTTTGCACTGGAGGGAAAGGCATCGGTCCACCTCAAGAGCATCCCTGCACACTGCAGCTGGGCTTTGGTTCCTGTCACCTCATCCCCTGCTGCTCATGGGGCATGGTGGAGCAGTTCACGTGCTGTGATCGATCCCATCCACAGTCAGAGCTGGCCCCTCCAAACTCATCTGGCCTGCCATTCAGTGCAAACAAGTGCTTGTAAACCTCACGGATGACAGCCTGGGAGGGGCATGGGAACCCAAAGCCACCCACGCTGATCTAGGGAACAATACCAGGGTGGAAAAGCCACCCTGGGTTTGAGGACACCCTCCTGCTTGCCAAGGAAAGGGCACGGTAGGAACAACTCGCCCCATCTCGATTGCACACACTGGGTACCAAGCTTTCACCCCCTCCCAACCTTTAAAAAGTCAGGAAAAAGGCAACCGTGCCTTGAAGGGACTTTACAGCAGTTCAGCATTGAGCCCAGAGCCTCAAAATTGAGTCTGGGTGAGGAGACTGGCGTGCCCAAAGTCAGAGGCGTGCGAGAGCAGTGGCTTTTGCTCCTCAGCCTGCAGCAGCTGTGGTCTCTGCTCCTGCCAGCTTTGCTTTGCAACCTGCCCACTGCTGCAGGAGAAGGGCGAGGGGAAGGAAACAGAATCTCTGATGGGAAAAGAGGTCTATGAAGCTTTCCTTCCTCTGAAAACAAAGCCCTGGGATGTGCCCTCCCATTTCTGGGCTGTAAACACAGTGCTTGGCATCAGGCCCCGGTTTTGCTCACAGATGCTCTCTCCTGCCTCCCTGCAGGGAGGAAAACCCACTTTCCTTCAAGGTAAAAGGGAGATGGGATGAAGGAAACACAGAGAGAAATCTCTCTGGGGTGGGCTCAGCACCATGAGACTCATTCTACAGCCAAAACCTCACCCCTTGTCCTATGGGCATGGCTTTCAGAGCAGACATACAGGGCATCTCCTCTCCTCTGACGTGTGCACAGCACCAAGCAATGCCTCTGGTATCACTTCCACAGCCAGAACCAGGCCGTGACATCTCCAAGTGCACTCACTGCTACGTGGTCCCGATGGTGGGACGGATCCCACCCACCCACTCTGATCCCATCTCATTTACCCAGGGAAGGGTGAGCAGGAAGGGGAGGATGCAACACGTCATCCTGAGCGAGCAACCCTTGCACGTGCTGGAGCCAGGCATTGCTTCCGTTGGGTTTCTCATGCTAGTTGTACAGCATGGGGGGATCCTGGCTGGACCCACAAAGTGCTCTGATAACAAAAAAGAGCTGTCAACCTACTTCTACACCAGCAAATAAGTCAAGAACAGGGCACCAGCTCACATATTTGCCCACTACTAGCACGCACTCATGCCAAGAAACACCTCCCAGACCATGCCTAGTGGACAACCCAGGGCAGATCGGCCATAAGGATGTGGCCACCCTGTTTGGGGGATAAAAAGGGTGCCACAAGAATGCCATGTGGTGTGGCCTCAGGGCTGGAGGACAGACCCTGCCCTGTGCTGCTTACCTGTCCATATGGAGCTTCTCCCTGCGGCATTTACCCTCAGGAGCTTGGTTCCACCCATTTGCATCTTCATGCTCCTGCCAACGCGTGTGGTGCAGCATTTAGCTTGGAGGGGCTGGAGTGGGAGGTGAGATTATCTGTGGAGACGCTGCTGTGACACCCTCTGACCCAGCTCCCTCTTGCTCCAAAATAAGAGGAAAGGACTGTGCAGGCAGGACCATTTCAGTAATGCCTGGGAGATGCTGAGCACCACCACTGCCTGTTTCCTTGGAAGCAGGACAGCATCTCGGGCAGCACTGGGTTTCTGCCACCACTCCTTGGCGACGGTGGGTATTTTGGGAAATGAAATATGGCCAGACCTAGAAATTCATCAAGCTCTGCTTCCCCAAGTCCTTCAGCCCCACAGCAGGCAGCAAACCCTGGGGAGAGTATCTGTCTCCAGACACATCCACCCTGGCAGCAAGGTCCACGTGCCCAGGGAGAGCTTCGCACTGCTCTAAATATGGGGGAAAGGAGACACAGAGAAGCCTGGGGAGGTTTTTCTGCTGCGGGGAGGGGATGAAGCACCACCCTCCCTTCTCACCACTGTTGACATCCAGCTGGGAGCCGGGTGATGAGCAGACAAGCCAGTCTCCCAGCTTTTGCAGGGTGGAACGCATCCCCAAGCCTCCTCCTCGCTCTCCTGCCTGCTGTAGCATGGGCTGTGCTGGGCTCAGCCCTCCTTCTCACCCATTCCAGTGCTGGGGAGGAAGACAGCTTGCCCCCTGAAGGGAGAGGCAGGTCAGCATCAGCAGGTAGCCCTCCAGCTGCCTTTCCAGACTTTCTTGAGGACACAGGGCTCTGTATCTCATCCTGGCACTGGGCTCATTCCAGAGACCAGGTCTGCTTGCGCTGTCACGAGCCTTGGAGTTGAACGTGCAGTGATGCCAAAGGGTCCTGGACCCCTTCAGACCTACTGAGCAGCCTGAGCCCATGGCTCCGACCGTGAGACCTGTCACCCTGCTAGCAACATATCAGGCAGTGGCCAAGGAACTGATGCACCCTGCATTGCCCGCACCCTTGCCTTCCCCTCTGTGTCTACCTCCATCCATTGTAAAACCTCCTATGTGACAGGGAAGCCAGGGAGAGATGTTTTTCTGTGCTGTTTACACGCCCAGCTCCCAACAAAAGCTCCTCGGCACCACAGTGAGTCAAAGAACAGCATTCTGGAGGAGTGAGCGACGTGGGAGCAGCCCCAGCTTTGCCATGACAGGTTTCTGCATCATGTTGTGGAGACGATGAGTGTTCACACCGGTTATAGCAGCACAGCGCTGCAGGGGCCTGGGAGAAGCAAGCTCTGAGTGTGCAGATATCTGCAGTGGATGGGCAGGCAGACCCTTCCTGGTCCTTTTGTAAGGACATCCCTGGACCAGATGGGTGAAGCATCATCAAGATTCAGAGTGCCAAGATGCCAAGAGCCCTCCAGGTCAGGGTGAGAACCCCTTATTGTCATCTCCATCTTAACTACATGAATCAGAGACACCAAATGACTCTTCTGAGGTTAGACAAGGAAAAAAAGCGGTAGAGCTTTGTTTGAAGTCTCACCTAGACCACCCTCTCTCCAAAGAGATGGACTTCTCTACTTCCATACAATTGCTGCAGGCATCAGGCAGTGGGTTGAAAACAGGGTTAAAATCCATAGAAGAGGAGGAAAAAAGGTGGAATTTCCATTATTTGCTTGCATGGTGGATTGCAGGTGCAATTGGTTGCTTTTTGGTTGTGAGCATTCATGGGAAGAATAGAGGTAATTAGCAGAGTTTACTGTTAGAGAGGCAGGAAGATGCTCAAGGAGATATTGCAATCAGGAAATGTGTAGGAAAATCAGAAAGAGTGGACAGAGCACCCATAATGGGACAGAAAGGTGCAGCCCCATCCAATTTGATCCCCTCTTTTCTCCCCAGGACCTCGGAGATGCCAAGAAAATATGACTCCCTAGATGTTGCCCAGGCCCAGCCCAATATCAGGCTAGCAATTCTGGTGACCCCCAGCTGTGGGTGAGGGTGGGAGAGAGGGTTGCATCCCACTTCCATTGGGTGTCCAATTCTGGGCTCCCCAGTACAAGAAGGACAGGAAACCACTGGAGGTCCAGCAGAGGCTGCAAAGATACTGGAGGTCCAGCAAAGGGCTGCAAAGATGATGAAGGGACCAGAGCATCTCTCTGCTGAGAAAAGGCTGAGAGACCTGGGGCTGTTCAGCCTGGAGAAGAGAAGACTGAGAGGGGATCTCATCAATGCTGAGCAATATCTAAAGGGCGGGTGGCAAGAAGATGGGGTCAGGCTCTTCTCAGTGGTGCCTGGTGACAGGACAAGGAGCAAATTCCATCCGAACATGAAGAAAACAGTTTTTACTTTGAGGGTGCCAGAGCCCTGGAACAGGCTGCCCAGAGAAGATGTGGAGGCCCCTTCTCTGGAGATCTTCAAAACCCACCTGGATGCTTTCCTGTCCAACCTGCTCTGGGTGACCCTGCTTTGGCAGGGGGTTGGTCTAGATGATCTCCAGAGGTCCCTTCCAACCCCTACCATTCTGTGATTCTGTGATTGCAAGCAGCCCTCAGCCACAGGCTCTGGATTGAAACATTGCAGGGCTTGGTACCAGCTTTTGGGGTTCAGATGCGAATTCTCCCTCTTCTAGCTGATATTAGATGCACCAGAATTATCTTGCACAGCCAAACCAAGACACGTCCCCCACTGTTGCCGGCATGGGAGCGAGCAGATGCTGGAGGCTGGCCAGAGCCCATCGTCAGTGAGCTGGCATCGGCAGCTCGGTCCTACAACCATCCTTCCTTGGGCTGCTTCCAGCCGAACCATTTCATCCCTCGCACGGCTGCTGGTTTTTCCCCTGGAAATCGTTCCAGGTTTTCTGCTGGCAAACAGCATTTTGTGGCCAGTCCGGAGCCACACAGAGGCACCAGCTCCCTCTCGTGGGCTTAGTTTGGTTCTCCACGCTGGAAACCATCCAGGATTTCCCAGGAAAGTGAGGGGTTTTTTGTTGCTCCCCCCACCCCCTCATAATTTAGAATATTCATTAGTGTACTGGACATGGAAGTTTTACGGAAATGTGCCAACTTCCATCAAGTTTCCTCTCGTAGGCGGGGTTTTTTTGATAGTTTTGCCACCTTTTTTTTTTTAATCATTTTTATTTTTCTCACTGGCTGGAATTCAGAGCAACTAATTTAGGCATTGCCTTGGTTTAACCCCAACTGGCAACGAGGACCTCGCAGCCATTCACTCTCTCCCTTCCCTCCACCCCAGCAGGATAGGGAGAAGAGGGAGAAAAAGGAAAAAAAAGCCCACAACTCGTGGGTTGAGATAAAGACAGTTTAATAGAATAGCAACAGAAGATAAAATAATAATAATAATGGTGAAAGAATATACAAAATTTGATGCAATACAATTGCTTACCACCTGATGATCGATTGCCCATCCCATCCCAAGCAGTGATCACAGATTCCTGTCCCCCCAGTCAATCCCTGTTTATATACTGAGGATATGGTATGGAATATTCCCTTTGGCCAGCTCATTGCGTCTACACTCCCTGTCAGCTTCTATGGGAAGCTGAAAAAGTCCTTGACTTAATATAAGCATCACTTAGCAACAACTAAAAGAATATGAGTTATAAACATTATTCTCATACAATTTATTCTCACAAATCCAAAACATAGCAGCTACTAGGAAAAAAATTAACTCTATCCCAGCTGAAACCAGGACAGGCATGTTAATGGTAGGTCTCTCTGATTCACTTGCCTTGAGCCTCTGGAAAGAGTTGGGGGGTCTCCACTGAGTCCTTCAAGTGCCATCTTCGATGCCTGTCCTAGGAGGGGGTAGTCACCCCAGAAGTGCTCAGGTCTCTGCAGCTTGGGGGGGCAGGCACAGACTAAGGCATCCAGCATTTAGATACGACAATGAAGGTCACGTCATGGGCCCCCAAAGGCCATTTCGGTTAGAAATGAATGAAAAGGAGAATAACAAATTTTAAAAAACCCAACAACCTCTTTGAGTTGTACCACAAACAAAAATATGGCTTGAACCCAAACAGTGCCTGGGAAACACTGTCATTTCACCTTCTAGCTTTGATTTAGAAAACTCCTGGTTTCCCTAAAGAGCTGGAATTACCCCCAGAGCTGAATTGACATGTCACGAGTCCAGAGAGATGTTTGTCCATCCTGCAGCACACGCTGGTACCTGCTGGGGACAGCCAGGTCTCTTCCCCCATCTCCCTCTTCCCTGGCTTGCCTGACCCAGCAAGTCTCACTGGCATCCTGATGGTGCTGGCCACCCCACAAACCAAATGATGACCGAGTGCTGCAAAGAATTAGGCAACACATCAGGGGCTGCAGCACTTCAGAAAGGTGGTTTGGTGTTTTCCTGTCTTGTGTGGTACTCATCTCAGTGGCGTGGGTGGCCATCGGACAGATGGGGTGGTTGCTGACCACAGGAAGCCTTGGCTATCTTCATCTGCCATCCCCACCCCTGGGAGCCCCTGCCTGGGGCACTGCTGCTCCCCTTTTTGCAAGGCTTGATGGCTTCATCCCACTTCCAGCCTCCCTCCCAGCACTCCTCCAGCCTTGCCCACACACACAGCTTGGCTCAGGGCTAAATTTATCGCATGGGTTTGGCTGTTTGAGGCTGTAAGCTGGTAGTTCTGATAGCAGAGGATCAGGGTGACAACCACACAGAGTGAGTGCAGCTGTCTTGCCGCCTGGACCCTTAGGAACCACATCACAACTCCCCTTGACGTCCATCCGACGAGTCCCTTAGGTATTTAAACTGCTGGTTATTTTCTACAACCAGGCATTCATTATGCCATTTGTAATATTGTTTGTTACTTCATCCCCAAGCTGTGTTTGTCTGCCAGCTCCAGCCACTGAAAGGACTCTGTGCTTTGTGCTGGCTCTTCTAAATGCCCTGCTTGGGCACATCTTTCTCCACGGACCTTTCTCCGTGCCTTCCACCAGGACCTGTGAGCCTTTTTTGAGGGACAACAGCCCTCTCTCCCCATGTCTGGCTTGTTGGGTACCCCCTCCCCAAATGCCTGCAATAACGCCGTGCTGAGTCTCTGCAGCATCTTTCTCCCACACCCTGGACCATCTCCAGCGGAGTCATCTCTTTTGCACTGTGCAGTGCCCCAAACTGCTTGGGTGTTGTTCTGGGGAGAGCAGAAGGGCCCTTTCACCTCTGTCCCACCTCCCCCATCACTGTCACATCTTTGAATGGGGTCAGAGAAGCTCAGTGCAGTCTGTAGTGATGATAACAACTGGTTCCTTTTCACCCAGCGCACAACCTCATTCTGTTTAGGGTCCTCCAAGCACCTTTCAAACCCAAGGGGCAAATGCTGCCTCGCACAAAGTCACAGCAAGGGGCACAGGCTTGGGGTAGTTATCTGGACAGCCTCATCCACGTGCTAATGACTGCCATCTCTCTGTGGTCCCAATCAGCCCTAATTCCTAAAATTAGTGGTTAGGAATCACACCCACCTCTTCTTCCTCCCTGCATAGCTTGAGCATATTGGAGAGGAATAATTACCACCAGGGCAACTTTGCACCACTGGAGGAGGGCAGATTCCAAAGTCTTTGAGCTGCAGTGCCCTTTGGGCAAGGGAAATAACGCTTTGCTCTTCAACTATGCCTGGGATGATTTATTTCCCCTTAAATTAGCCATGGGATACAAGAATGCTTTTCTGCAGCAAAGGCAGAGCAAACCAAGCAAAAAAACCAGCCAGTTTTGCTTTATAGCGGCAAAAAAATACCCGACTGTGTTTTCCTGCAGGCTGTGGGGGACTCTGTCTCCGCTACCGCAGGACGTGTAAATCCAACACAATGAAATATTAATTATTAGAGTCTGTCCAACTGGGATTCCTCAGTGCTTTCAGAGAGCTGAATAATTCCGGCACACAGGAAAAAAACCCACACAAGTCGCCCTCTTTTTTTTTTTTTATGAGAAAATATTATGTGATGAGTAAATTAGAGCTTTTGAGCATTCAGGCTGAGGGACAGGAGGGGGCTCAGATTGCTTCAGGGCGAAAAATGCAAATTCCTAAATAGGGTACGAAAGAGATCACGGTCTAATGAAGAGGTAAAGGAAGGTGCATCACCCAGCATGGCTCCTCCAGCACGGAGATCTGCCCTCGCGGCATGGTGTAACTGTGAGAAGGAGGGGGTGAAGAAAAGTAGAAGTCGATTAATAAAAGAGAGCCTACATCTCTGAAGACTCCCGTTATGCAGCACTTCAGAAGAAGGCATTCATCCAGAGCAGCCACGGGCACTAACCCAAGGGAGGCGCGCTCGGCAAGGCTCAAAGCCCCTTTTGTCCCTCTTGTTGTTGGGTTTGAAGCACAGCACAGAGCGTCATCCCTTGGCTGAGCAATGTTTTGCAGATTTGGGAGCCCAGGCTGACCCCCGTTTAAGCATTGCCATGCTTTTGCCAGAGCAAAACTCCTCCAAAAAGTGCTGCCTGGGAGGAGGGAGAGGCATTCAGCAGCACCACTGGCAATGAAAAATCTCTGAGCTCTCATCATTGTTCATTTTTTCAGCTTCCTTTTACCCTCATTTCTCTGCAGGCTCTGGAAACTTCTACATGAAATACTTGGCCTCCCTGAAATCTGTATTCTTCTCTTATAAACCCCTCTACTGTTCCTCAGCAGCTCGACCCAAATGTGGCAAATGCTTTTTGTTACCCTGCGGTTCCTTCGGGGGATGTCGGAGGGATGGGCAAATGAAGGGCTTGCTGGAAGACCCGATGCCAAGAGGTAGGTCCAGGGGGGTGCTGGCCCTGGGTAAGGTCACTTGGCTCAAACAACAGCCACAAGCAAGCAAGGCAACACAAAGAAAAGGATGACCAAGGACAGCTGCTGGAAGTGGAGATGGGGACAAAGACTTGCAGATAAGAAGATGTGTGCAGATGTGCGCAGATAAGAAATGTTTCAATAAAAAAATGTGGTACCACAGGCAGAGCCCAATAGGAAGAGGTATGTGGCTGGTGTGTCTGACTGTCAGTGGGGCACATGGCGATGTCATTGTCCCCAGCTGGGGGCCAGGAGTGAGACGTGAGAGGTGCAAGGAGTCACAGAACCATAGAATGGTTTGGGTTGGAAAGGATTTTAAACATCATTGAGTTCCACCCCCTGCCATGGGCAGGGACACCTTCGTCTAGACCAGGTTGCTCAAAGCCTCATCCAGCCTGGCCTTGAACCCCTCCAGGGATCAGGCAGCCACAACTTCTCTGGGCAACCTGGGCCAGGCTCTCAGCACCCTCACAGCAAAAAATTTCTTCCTAATATCTAATCTAAATCTCCCCTCTTTCACTGTAAAATCATTACCCTTCATCCTACCACTGCAGTCTCTTATAAAGAGTCCCTCCCCATCTCTCCTGTAGGCCCCCTTTTGGGACTGGAGGGGGTTCTAAGGTTTCCCCAGAGCCTTCTTTTCTCCAGGCTGGACAGCCCCAACTCTCTCAGCCTGTCTTCATTGGAGACGTGCTCCAGCACTTGGATCATCTTCGTGGCCCTCCTCAGGGCACGTTCTAACAGATCAAGGAAGAAGAGTTGTAGTTAGCACCCACCTCAGGCTCTGGCTTTTATACACAGGGACTGCCTTTTCCCTTCCCCAGCAGCAACCCTGTGAGTTTGCAGTTTCCTTTCTGAGTTGGTGCAGAGGGGTTGTTATTTTTGCCCACCCCACTCCCTAAGTTATGGAAGTTGCCACTGTGTGGCTCCCAGCTGCACCGAGATAAAGTAAGTTTGCAGAAGAAACCCCTCTAGAGATTTGCTTGACATGCAGAAGCAGCATCTCCCTCCCCCAGGGCTGCAGGACATAGCACGACCACTTCTCCATCAAGCTTCCAAGCAACAGAGCTCAGGCATGAGAAGCACATGAGAAGCTAAAGTTGGGAGGCAACACAGAGCAGGAGGTGGTGACCATAATACTTTATCAATTCTGCAGCGTGTTAGATGTCCATACCCTCCTGGGGGAATCTGATCATGCTCTTCAGGCCTTCAGGAGCCCCCTTCTCCCACCACCACCGAGCAGAGGAAGGAGGACACTGGCATGAGACTCCCTGCCATCTCACTGCCGAGCAAGCCTGGGTCCCGGGCATGCACTCAGGTTGCACAAGAAGGTTTGGCAGCAATATGAGGTGTAGGAAGCCAGGCCCAAGCTGAAGTTGTGGTGTGGGCAGGTCTCGGAGCACTTCTTGGTGATCCTCTTCCAGAAAGACAAAAAGCCTTGCCCAAAAAAGAGAGAACAGCATTAGCAATGAGCGTTTGTTCAGTGCTCCTCGATCTTGTACAGGAGTGAGATGGGCTAATGGGTCCTGCTGTCCCACAGATTCCCAAGGACCAGCGTGGCCAGTTGCTGGTCACCCAAGCTGCTCACCCAACAATTCTGGTGACCAGCTACACAAGGCATTCAGTATCCCTGCTGGGCGTCTGGCACCTGCCAGCATGGACCCTCATGTCAAGGTTTTCTTAGATGTATATTGTCATCCATGAGACAACATTCATGACTAGATTGAAAGCACATTTCCAGGCTTCTCTGCTTGGAGGAAATAATTTTATTCCCCTTGATATCTCTCTAGACCTTCTCATCCACCCTGCTTACCCACTTCTTTTCATCTCCCAGTCTAATCAAGGTTAAAATTTATTTACTCTTCCTCTGAACAGTCCTGTCTTTGTCTTTCCTCTTCTCCCTGTCTCCCTTCTCCCCTTCTCTCCTGCCTTTTCCATGCAGGCATAAAACAAAAGGGAAGATCTCAATGCATGATGGGGAAGAGGATTTCAAACCATGCAAACTTCAGCACTGTAGGGTCAAGCTAGTAATGGCTCCACCTCCCCATGTTCTTCCCCGTGACTCCTCAGCTTAACCATCCACAAAGGCCAACCATAAAAAATCCACACAAAACCCCACATCCCATTCCTGAGTCCCCGTCAGAAGATACGCAGCCATTGCACATACCAATTCCTACAGAGGCAACATTGGTCACACAGTACTCATCCTTGTCCGAGCACTTCTTGGCCTTCAGACAGCTCCAGTTGCTTTGTTCCCACTCGCAGGTGTAGCAATATAGGGCATTTGCTGCAGGAGGAGACAGAGGATATGGAAGATGGAGACAAAATGGAGATGAAAGATGGAGACAAAATGCTGCTCGTCCCAGTAACAAAAATTACCACCTGCTTTCCATCGACTCTTGAAGGCACAAGGTGTGGGTCTGCTGAAAGTGATGGGGCTGCAAGACCCAGACCTAACCTACACTGACGCCTACACACTTGCACATTTACACCCAAGACATGCACTCAGGTACACACACATCCGTGCGTACATGCATCAATGGTGCAAGTCTGCCCTTCTTGCCCTGCACTCAAAACAATAGCCCAGTGGGCCACGGGTACTGGTTTTGATGGGATGCAGGGAGCTGGGAAGGACAAGGTCCCTCTGTAAGAGCCTACAGGGATGTCCCAGGGCTTGGGGTCACCCTTTCTGGTTGCTGGAGACACTATAATGTAGACTGTAGCCTAATTGAGCTGTAAGCACTGGCAGTTGAATAGGGTTAATTGGGACCTCCATAGACTAAATAAGGCAATCTCCCACCCCCGTGTCTCTGAGAGGAACTTCAATGCCCTCAAACATATATCCATTCCCTGGGTTAAAAATAAAGGTGAGGAGAATGTCTTTTAACTCTTTGCTGTGTGAATTCAGCCCTTAAACACGTGCAGGTTAACACTTCATTTTTACTGCCCAGATTATCTAACACAGATTAGGGCACTCTTCATTTTGGCACTGAAGCCAATCTCTCTGTCCCCTGGGCCTTGTTAACACTTGGAAATTTGTCAGAATCGCTATTCTGGTAAGTGAACATAGCTAAGTAGCAGAAAGGTATTCTTAGGCCACAATGAGACAGATATAACTATTCCAACAAATTATTTTTCTGCACCAGACAAAGTGGCAAATTTCCAAGCGCTGGCAAACCCTAT
Source organism: Arenaria interpres (assembly GCA_013399435.1). Taxonomy (NCBI): domain Eukaryota; kingdom Metazoa; phylum Chordata; class Aves; order Charadriiformes; family Scolopacidae; genus Arenaria; species Arenaria interpres. The sequence goes on from VXAK01016388.1 coordinate 247,963, forward strand.
TCCTCTTTAAAAAATGAGGATAACATTTATCCTCTCTGGTTGCTTAACCGTCTTGTCTATAGGGGCCGTAGGATCATATACTTTAAGAGGGCTCTGAATTCACGCACAATCTCACTGCGAAACAAAATACATAATCTATAATGCAAATAATATGCAAATATACATCTCCACCCAATATCCCAGCACAAGGCTGCTTAACCCATTTAGCCCACAACCCAGCTTCTCCCCTAATTCCACAACTTGATCCCGAAAATCTCTGAAATCAGCCGAATCGAGCTTGTTGGGTCTCTGAGATGGGCAGAAACCAGGCGGTGTTGAGCACGCAGTTGCACAAGGGCCAGATGTTGTAGGTCTGGCCCTGTCCCACTGCTCCTGCTCGAAACAGCATCACTGATGGTGGTAGGAACCAGGTGCACCCAGTTGCTGAATGTATTTTGCTATCGTAGGCTGGAGCACTTCTTCATCAAGATTTAAACATAACCACAGCCTTGCACCACCTCAACAGACAAATTCACTGGAAAGTCTCTGAACAAAGGCAGGACAGTGGCAACTGCTTCCTGTTTTCTGTCTTGCTTTGGTAAAAATCCACCAGCGCATGAGTCTATAGGGAAATTTCCCTACAGAAAATAAGCCTCTCACACATCCAGGCTGAGACTACGGATGAGAAAGCCACTGTGTCCTTCAGCTGCACCATTGCAAGAGCTAAGGCAACCTCTCCCATGATTTCTTTCCCTGTCCACGAGGCATCCCTGACTTCAAAACACTCAACAATTCTTTGTCTAGTAGCGAACCATGATACCTCACCTGGAACTGCGCATAGGATCAAAACCAGCACGGCAAGGAGGGAGGCCTTCATCTTCTCTCGGTCGTCTCCACAGCCCAGGAAAAGCACCCTCACCTGGGGACAGGATATATATCTTCCCTGCCTTTGGACCGAGTGATGATGAAGACAACAATTTTGAAAGAGTGGGCAGGGATCATGCATTATTTGACAGGCTAGGAATGCATGTGGGTTGTTTTCTCACCTCGGCATCGCCTTCAGGCTGGTCTGGTGGGTCCAGAGAGGAGTGAAAGCACTGTGGCAATTCATTCCATTTATTGCTTTTAATACTTTAATTTATCTATGGTCAGGGATAGCAGCCCTATTGATGTCTGAGTGGGGTTTTTGTACTGTTTAGCTCCGATCTGATCATCTTATCTGTGGCCAGATAGTTTAGTGAAGGCAGCTACTCAAAGCAAAATGGTAGTAAGTGGCATAAATTAATGGCTTCATCTGGGTGGATTGTTGCCAAGTGCGTTTCCAGTATTAGACCTGGAGAACTCCCAACATCTACATTCAGGGTAGATCTAGCTGTATATTCACAGTTGGCAATATAAACAGGAAATGTCTTATAAATTCCTGTTTGCCTATAAAAGCTGCTGGTTACTGACAAAGTCCTAAATGTTCTGCATCCTTGTTTTGAGAGCACCTGCCACAAGAGAGGAATGGTTTTGGGGTTTAAATGCACAGGTCGGGACACAGCAGGTTGGTTTCCAGCTTTTCAACAGCTCTCCTTTGCTACATCTGAGCAAAGAGTAAAAATATCTTTGTCCCCCTCCTACATGGAGCCTTCAATTCAAAGTCCTGCTAGATACCAGTCAAATATAATGTTCTCAGCCTTTACAGTTCCTCTACTTGCTTACATTTTGGGTGAGGCTGATAATTTCAGCCCTTCTGGAACTTCCATTTGACTGCCTGTCCCACTTCTGTTTCCCGGGAAAGAGTTACCTGGAAGTTTGGTGCTGAATATCAGCAGACATCTCCATGAGTCACCACGTGCCTTAGCCACCAAAGATCAGAGAGGACGAAGCAGGAGCAGCCCCTCTGAATAAAGCCACTTGGGCAATTGGCTGGCTGCCCACCTCTTCCTTCTCTGCCCTGCAAGACATGGTCAGCAGGGAAGAGAACAGGGATCCACCTGTATCTACGTGGAGTTTAGAAGGTGGAGATGCAGAAGGAGAAGAGGTAGAGGCTCAGAAAACATGCTGAAGAAAGAGTTTAGATAATGAGGGGAGGGCTGAAGTGCTTGGGGGCCAGTCAGTCAGATGAAGCATCCCTGGAGCTCATCAGAGGTGTTTAGAGCACTTGATGGGACTAATCATGGCTCACCACAGTGAAGGCATGGCCAGAGGAAGTTCAAAGAGATACCAAAACCCATAGTGTCTTCCTTTTTAAGAAAAAAAAAAAAACAACAGGGGAGGACAAGGGGGAAATTATCAGGGTGGGCTGTTTTGGTTGATTTGCAGATATTTTTGAGGTTTCTGACACCAGGACTAAACCACTGGGTCTGCCAGTACAGCTGACATAAAGCAGGATCAACAGGATGATGAAGTCAGCCCTGATAACCCCATGAGCACTAACCATTCCTCTTCAGTGGACATACACCTTCTGGGTGTGGCAGGGATAAGCCACATTGCTTGCCCAACAGATGAAGTTCTGCCAGAGTTGAGGACTGCATGCCACCGTGGATGCCAGAGAAGGTGTGTCAGTCCTTCCAGATGTCATGAGGCAACAACTGAGGAGCTAGACCTATTCTAGGGAATAAGGATTGCCCGGTGTGATTCACTGCCTGGTGTCCTCCTGCAGGGATGACCCTTCTGGGGGGTATGGACATCAGCCTTGGAAGCCAAAGTTCAGTGGAGCTCCCACAAAGGACTGCACTAAAAAAGCAGTTTGACTTAACCAAATTTGACTGGGTTTTTTTGAGAAAGAAGGGAAAAATAATTGTGTTACTCATCAGTATCATTAACAAGGTACATTCTCGATTATTGTTTTTAAACAAAGAAATGTCCCTGACTCAGTTTATTCCCTCACTTCCAAGGACTGATGGCATGAATGTCTCCTCTCTGACACAGAGCTGGAGAATCATAGAATCGTCCAGGTTGGAAGGGACCTTTAAGATCATCGAGTCCAACCATCAACTGAATACTGACAAAATCACCATTAAACCATGTTCCTCAGAACCACGTCTGCCCGGCTTTTCAATACTTCCAGGGATGGTGACTCCACCACTTCCCTGGGCAGCCTGTTTCAATACTTGATAATCCTTTTGGTGAAGGATTTTATTCCTACGATCCATCCTAAACCTCCCCTGGGGCAACTTGAGACCATTTCCTCTTGTCTTATTGTTTGTTACCTGGGAGAAGAGACCAACCTCCCCTCGCTACACCCTTCTTTCAGAGAGTTGTAGAGAGCAATAAGGTCTCCCTTCAGCTTCCTTTTCTCCAGGCTGAACAACCCCAGTTCCCTCAGCTTCTCCTCATAAAACTTGTTTTCTAGACCCCTCACCAGCTTTGTTGCCCTTCTCTGGACTTGCTCCAGAATCTCAACGTCTTCACTGTAGTGAGAGGCCCAGAACTGAGAGCCACCCAGTCCAGGGCTTGAAATCTGCTCCTGACTGACAGCAGGAAGATGATCTACAAGGCCACAGGATGTGGTCCACCACTGGTCCGCTGGCAGGAGTGGTTTGATGGACAAGTGTGATGATGGATAAGAGTACACGACAGGCGACTTGGCATTTTGAGGGTTGCTGGTGGCCCATTGAGCCAGATCGTTGGGAAGTTACCATTCTGGCCTCAGGTATGTCTGATGCATATGTGTGAGGAGTGGGACTGCCATGGCTGGCATTTCCTCAGAGGCACACGGGAGACTGTGGCTGGTGGTGTCACCCCAGGTGGACAACACATGGAAGACGCATGGCTGCAGCATGGAAGACAGTGCTTGACTGGGTCAGGGCAGAGAGCTGCAAAAAAGGTGTCTATCCAGCATCACAGAGCAGAAATGAGGCTACAGCTAAGAATAAATTAAATGTGTCCAGGTCCATCTCCAGCACAGAGGTCACGAGGTTGACATCAACAGGGCCTCTTGTGAATAGTAGTTCCTTTGTGCTACCTCCTCTCTTTTTTTCCAGACATTGCACAGGACAATGGTGGTTGGTCCATGTTAAAACCTTGTCAGGGAATGTGCTAACAATTAAAATGATTAATTAAACGTTGTGGATGATGGCGTTCCAGACCAGTGATGTTCCTAGGAATTGTTTGTTTCCCCAGCTTGGGTTCTGCCTTGGAGATCAGACTCTTGCAGGCATGTGAATCACATCCTTCAGGGTTAGAGCTTGGTCCCTGATTTTACTCTTGGTGCCACGCTGCACTACACAACCGTGTTGGAACTGGCTGGTGAACACAGCTTTACCTGGCTGCCCTCTGCAATTTTCTGGCCATTGAGTCCCCCTGGATGTATAAAAAGTTTTTTTTTTTAAATAACAGAAGGCAGCCAGGGATCTGCTCATCTTCTGGGAGACTCATACCCAGTTCTTCTCACAAAAGGCCTCAGGACAAGCATCCACATATGGAAGCACAGTGACAGAAGGACAAAACCACCATGCCTTCATCTCATGGGATCTCTTCCTTTTATTTGCCCTGAAGTTTTTAACTATTCAGCTTCCCTGTAGGCAGAGCACGATGTCTCCCTCATCATTTCTTAGGTGGCATCTCAGAGGGTTCCCAAATATTTCCATCTATCCCAGCATCATCCCAATACATATGTATTTCCATTTCCCACCCAGTTTTAGTACACTAGGGGCTGCCAGGAGTTGTAGGACTGAAGAGGTTCTCAGCTCCAGGTATGATTGCACCACCAGGGATTTTCCAGCCCTAAATAAAACTCATTGAGGCAATTGCAGACTCTAAGACTATTTTGTTCCCCATCCTTCATTTTGGGTGGGGTTGTGAGGGAGGAAGAGGCCAGATAAACACGGTACCACTTGTTTTAGGCAGGGAAGATAACAGTTTGAAGCACACCCTGGAAGGAGAAGAGAAAGCTGTGTGTGTGTCCTGGGTGAGGGCAAGCTCCAGCTCTTCCCCTACTTGAGCCCAATGACAATGGCCAAACAGTGATTTTCCCCTTCCAGCTCTTTGCTTCCATCTTTCTCCTCCTACTCAGGGATTTACTTGAACTTGGTCCTGCAAGGCTCATTCTTTGTACCCTTCCTGGTCATCACATCCCCAAAATCAGGACACCGAGGTAGATTGTCACCGCTGTTCCCCTGACACAGAGCTGTCCCCACCTAGACCTTCCCAGATGTTTCAGTGCTTAACTCCCAGGGAAGCCAAGGGGAGCTCGGAGACAATCCCACCCACAGGTTTACTGCAAATTAACATGGCCTTCAACCCTTTTCATGCCAAATTACTGAAGGACTGAGGTCCCATGGCTGCTCCTACCCCATCTCCCCTGCACTCCCCACCCCTGGGTGCTGTGACAGGGGCCTGTGGGAATCCCGCTGTGAGGCATAGGTACTTGAGTTCAAGAAGACAGCGTGGGCAGCCTGGGGCCAGGTTACACTGAGGTGTTGAAATCCTTCTGAGAACATGCCCTTTGGCTTCCTCTCTTTCAAGCAGGACAGGGAAATGGTGCCCTAGGGGCATCCCAAATCTCTCTTTACCAGGATTATCTAATTTTATGGTGTCTCTAGGAATCACGCACTGCCCAAATCCCAGCTGAGCCTGGATGAAGTTACATACAGGATGGTACCTGTGGTTGGAGGCATTAATAGCATTATCCAGCAGTGATGTCCAGGTGTCACAAGCTCCAGAGGAGGTCACCACCCTTCCAGCTAGCCTGGGGGTGGAACCACACTACAGAAGAGATATCATGGAGGCAGCTAAGCCTGTACCAATAATACTGGAGAGCCTGTGCATAGTTTAAAGGGCTATCACACAGTTGTCCACACTTTAATTGTTAGCATGCTCCTTAGCATGGTTTTGGCCTGACCAACTAGGACTATCCCTGGCAATTCCAGATCTTTTTCCCAACTGGTATTTTGCATTCAACCACCTTATTTTGGAGGGAGAGAAGAGCTATACAGATGGACACCAGCTGACCCCAAGGCCAGGAACTGACACAGGATGTTTCAATTACTAATATGCCTTCTCCATATCATTGCAGAGCTTGTCAAGACCCGAGCCTTGACAGCATGCTAGAAAAATACCAGTGGAGATGCAAATTCACTGTTTTTCCAGACCTTTTTCTATAAGCCTACAGAAATTTCTGTCCGGCTGAAACAGTAAGGGGCTGTGCTGATCCAGATCATATCCTCCTCTTACTCACCTCCATTTGTTTAGCTCTCCACATTCTTGCACAAACAACCTGACCACACTGTTTGCAAAACCCCAGCCCTGCTGTGAGTCAGCACTCAATAAAAAAGGAGCATAAATAATAAATGTCTTAGAAATGTCTTGGTTTTGGTTTTTTTTTTTAAATGTCTGCTTCCATGGAAGCAATAAAAGAATAATGAAAGGATGAAAGGATCTCTTCTCCATCAAACTCAAGCTAGTTTCAGACTGGCTTTTCCATACCTGAACATCAGATGTTCAGAAGATGTTCTGGGAACAGATGGGCAGAACGACTGCAGGTTCTAGGGCACCAGCATGGGTTAAGAAGCTTGCACTAGTTATTCAACAGAGGCCTTTTCATAGTCTGTTCCAGAGAAGGGGCCTGGTAACACTGACCAGACTGTAGTTAGGGTCATAGAACCATCTGCATTAGAAGGGACCGTTAAGATAATCAAGTCCAACCATCAATCCAACACTGACAAAATCGCCACTAAACCATGTCCTTCAGCACCACATCTACCCATCTCTTAAATACCTCCAGGGATGGTGACTCAACTACTTCCCTGGGCAGCCCATTCCAATGCTTGATAGCCCTTTCAGTAAAGAAATTTTTCCTAAGATCCATCCTAAACCTCCCATGGCGCAACTTGAGGCCATTTCCTCTTGTCCTATTGTTACTTGGGAGAAGAGACTGACCTCCTCCTCCCTACACCCTCCTTTCAGGGGATTGTAGAGAAGAAGGTCTCCCCTCAGCTTCATTTTCTCCAAGCTAAACAACCCCACCTCCCCCAGCAGCTCCTCACAAGACTTGTGCTCCAGACCCCTCACCACCTTCATTGTCCTTCCCTGGGCACTCTCCAGCACCTCTATGTCTTTCTTGTAATGGGGGCCCCAAAACAAAATATTTGAGGTGCAGCCTTCTTGGTGTTATGCTCACCCTTCCCACTCTTGGCAGTTTCATGCTGGTGGCATTATGGTGAGTCTTCAACATCCGGAGCCCTGTGCCAGGAAAAATATGATACTCATGCTGATGGTTTCTTCTTCCTCTCCCTAGGATCTGCTCAGAGCCATTTTAATTATGTCTAGTAACATTATTATTTTTTTTTACATGCTTTTTTCACTGGTGTGCAGCGGTGTGTTACACCCCAATTTACTATATGCCGTGCTTTTACATACATTAGGAACTACTTCTGCAGTGTTTGTTACCCCTAAAACCAGCCTGGTCTAGCTCCAGATCTGCATTTGTTCAGCTGAGTAGTTTATAGCCCAGGCGTCTCCAGTCCCAGCCCAGGGCCCATCTCATCACCCCATACCTGCACTCTTCTGTCCCATATCCCACATCTCCTCAAGACCTTTGCTGTTGTACCAAGCCTGCATTTCTCTACACTAGATCCTTGGGTTAGAGTCATAAATACCTCATTCTACGCAGAATAATGACTTGTTACTGCTATCTGTATAATCCTACAGCTACCTTATATAAAGAGACAAACAAATTAGCCATAGTCACTCGGTCAATTAGAAAAATTGCTTTTACCACTCAACCAAGTTAAATGAAAGCCTCAGGCAGGTCAAGACAAGCTCTCTCAGAGCAAACTTAACAAGCCTTAATCCTGAGGTCTTGCAAACTCAGTGCGTACAGCGTGCTACTAGCGATGGCAACACCAAATCAACGTGCTAAGGGATAACAAACCATCTTGTCTTAGGCTCTCAAAGAGGAAAAACTGGTCTGAGCTATTTTATTTATAGAATTATAACGCCTGTTTAATTTTTTTTTCCCTTTTCCAGCACACAGAAAGGCACTATGAGGACAATCCAGCACAGCCCCACGTAAAACCTCTTTCAAAGGTGACAATATAAAAGTTAATCTGGGGGGAAAAGTTAAAAGAGGAAGAAAAGAAAAAAAGGGGGGGAATAAAAAAGACACGGGGGACAGGGGAGAACAAAATGCTGCTTGCACAGCAAGTCAGGGGTTGTGCAGCCCAGTCCAGTCATGGGAATCCTCTCTTGGTGGAAAAGGCTTTGAGACTTCCTCATCTGACCCACCTTGGCAGAAAAATAATCTGCCCTGTTTACGAGAGAAGGGGCAGTCTGGATGCAATCCGCTAAGCCAGAGGCACAGCATTTTTTCTGAAAGGCATCAGCTGCCTGCCTCCCCGTCCCTCCTGCAATAGAGGGTGACCCCAGGGAACCCCAGGAAGCTGCCTCCGTTTTCAGAGACCTCGCGTTACGCTCTTCTGGGGCTCATGGCAGCAGCAGGAAATTTATGAGCCCTCTTGCAGCTGCGAAAGCAGATACTCAAAAGCTTATTTCTGAGTCAAGCCAATCACTCATAATTGCCTCTTAATGCAGACTTAGATTAAAAATATTAATTAAGTAATTTATTGGAATTCCTCATTCCTCATCTTGCAGTGGCTGAGGATTAAGGCCTAGAGAAGCCAAACCTCCGAGCTTAGGACAAGTTTAGCTGAGCTCTTCCTGATTCTTTATTTTCTTTTGAATAATGCATGTGCTGCGGCTGGCCAAAAATCTCGCTACTATGGCTATAAAGAAACCATAGGAAGCACCAGCCAACCTATGTGTCATCTACTCATTCTGGTGGGACACCACAACGGGCAGCTGTTCCCTGTTGCACGGAGCAAGTGCCAGGGGTTTTCCTTCACAGGGTATGAACCTGCTGTCCTGGAGTTCCATCCTTGCCTTGGAAGCCCTGCCTCTGCCCCTCATTAGGCCATCCTTCGTTTTACCTCAGGGATCCCATTTCCTGTAGGTTAATCATTTTATTTCCTCCACAGCCGCTCTCCTTGGCATAATCAGAGCTGCATTCACAAACACGTGGCAAGGGCCAGCGTCTGTCCAATTTGAGCTTATTTTATGGCAGCCCATACTTGGCTGACTGTTGATGGACACAGGCTGCAACTGTGTAAACCCAGGGAGCTCCTTAAGCACATGTTTTATTTATACCAAACCACAGACGTGACCTTCTCTCCTGCTAAACCACATTGGAAAAGGAAATGCCTCCCTTTGTGGTGTTCAGAGACAGAGGGTTTGAAGCACAGCAGTGATAGTCTCCAACACTGTTCTACCCCTTTCCTCTCACACAGACAACAGCATTCCCCTTTAAAGTTTCTGTTCAATTTATCCCTTTATTTTTTTTTTTAAATTTTTGTGACATCAGACCTCAAGGGAAGAAGGGAGGGGAGGAAAAACCCTCTGGAAACCCTTCCTATTTCTCTTCCTCACATCCCCACAGGGGTTTCCCACCTCTCACATGCCTGCCAGACTACAGCTGTTTTGTTTTCCCCCTTAATCTGATCACACACCAGGGAGCAGATGCAGAGTATAAGCAGCAGTTCGACAGCAACCGCTCCTCGCTGCGGAGTTTTCATCACACCCACTTCCCCTCTGCACCAATTAAGATGAATCAGCCAAAAGCCCATCTCTCTGAACCACCTACAGGCAACCAAAGGCCCTGTTATTAAGCAGATGAAAGAGCAGCCGAGCAGTTTTGGTGACTGCCCTTCCTCAGGTCCCCTGCCAGGACCCCTTCTCCACTCCACGCAGCCCTGATGGGCAGGGGACCAGCGCCAACAGCCCCCACCGCCATTGAAAGCAGCTCAGAGAAACAGGAGGCTGATGTGCCTTTTTTCCCCCCGCCATCAACGAGGATCAATAATCTGTTGGCTGCTTATCAAGAGCTTGACTCATCCTCAGGAGAAAGCACGACGTGGGAAGGTTTCCGATGAGCACGACTCAGTCCAAGATGCCAACGTGCAGGCTTTATGTTCCCACCCCTCCAGGATGCTGTGGCAGAAGCACCAGGCAGGAATGGAGCCCCACCAGAGCCTCCAGCTGCTCAAAAGACTTTCTCTGTGGGGAGAGGTATTGCTCACACACACTCACACCCCCCCTCAAGCTATAGATTGAGATTGTCCTAGGTTCTTCAGTCACAAGCTCCTACTGCATCCCTCTGAGGCTGAGCAGGCTGGTGTTCAGTGGACAGTGAAGTTCAGAGAAGCTCATGAAGCCCAGCAAAGGACCCAGATGTGGGGCTGAACGACCCTCATGCGACAGAGCAAGCTGGAGGGGGATCAAGTTGCTGCCTTCAGCTACTTCATGGGAGATGGCTACAGAGAGGTCAGATCCAGACCCTCCTTGGACGTGCACAGAGAAAGGACGAGCAGCTGGTTACAAGATGCAACAAGGGAAATTCCAACCAGATATAAGGAAGAAAAAAAAATAATTACTGGGGAAGTGATTAATTGCCAAAACAGGGACTCTGAAATAGGGTGGAGGAATCTCCCTCCCTAGAGATACCGAAATTTGGCCAGAAAAGGCCCTGAGCAACCCAGTCAAAAAGTTGGCTCTCCTTTGAGCAGGAGGTTGGACTCGAGACCCTCTCAACCTCAGCATTTCTGGGAAGAGGCTGGGCATGGGCAACAGATGCCAAAGCCAGACAAGAGGAACTTCTCACTATCTCCTACCATCCAGAGGTTTATCTTCTCAAACAACCACAGCATCAGAGCTGTCCTTGTGCCATCACACAGTGCAGGACATCCCCAGCCTACAGGCAGGGAGACAAACTTTCCAGCGCCCAGAAGGTGGTGTTTTTTTTAAGCTTCATTATGTATCTAGAGCAGCCCTAAGCCTGGCCCGGCATCAATGTGAGCAGTCAGCTTTGTTCCTGGTAAATTCGCTTTGAGGTCTCCTCCCAACCAATATGAACAACCAGCTTTTACAAAAAGCGCATTAGTAACCCAAGAAGTTACAGGGGAAGGTACCACTTCTAGTTTTGCCTGAAACCAGATCTTCCCTTTTTGCAACTTTTTTTTGTTTTTTAACTTTTTTTTTTTAAAAAGGATGCAATTGCAAAGGAAAAGTGCTAAACTTTTGGGTTTGCATTTCACTAGATGAGTACTGGCAAAAACACCAATACCTTGACTTTGGGGTACCAAGTGCCTTCAGCACCGAAGCACAGGCTTTTATGTACCTACAGCAAAAGCACTTCATTTGAGAAGCTGAGTTGAAAGCATCCCTGTAAGGTCCAAGGCAAGCAGAATTCACTCAAGTGCACTAGCATTGTTTGGAGCCACCAAATAACCCCAAACCATTGGGCTGGAAGAGAGATCCTGCTCCTGTAGGTGTCTGTACCAGGCCATGATCCTGCTCCAAGGGGTCCTGAGCAGTGGAAAATACCTGTCAGGTTGGGCATTAGGCCAAGTTGCTGCTTCATGACACTGGGATGTCAACGGCAAGTAGCTCAACTTCTCCAACCTGTATCTCACCTGCTTATGGCTAAGGGCCAGGAGGACACTCCCCAGATTTATCAGCCTCTCTTTAAGGCTTAGCTGTTTCAAACACATTGTGTACTCGCCCCAGTATGCGTTGATACCTGGGAACACACACGAATTCTCCCCCTTGCTTTTGCTTCATACCTCTCATGCACTTGGATTTCCAATCTTGGTTTCACTGAGCTTTTTGACAGAAATGCTCAGGCCCCAGAGAACCGGTTTACAGGGCAACACCCTTTGGGGAAAGGACACTTCATTTAAGCTCCTCCAGAATAGCCAATAATTACTATTTAGCTGACATTGGCAGGTCTTTGTAGCCCTGACATCCAGAGCATCTGAGCACGGCCAACGAGTCCTTCAGTATCACATGGAGCCCATCTGCCAGCCTGGTCCTCCTTGGCTGCTACAGCACAAGAGGCCAACACAAGTCCTCCAGCTTCGTTAGCCGAGCTCTCACTGGAGTTGAGCCACCTCAATTTTGCTCCAAGTACAGCGTTTTGGAGAGAAGGAAGATGCTTTGGTGGAGACAGAGGAGCTGTTGAGGAAAGCACAGCCCTCTACGCACAAATATTACCAGCACCCACTTTGTGGATCCACTGCCCCAAGAAATACAGGGTGAGGATGGACAGGACCATGTGGGACAGTAAATACCTAGTCTTTCCATCACATTAACCCAGCAGAGGATCACAGCACTGACAGGAACCTGCTGGAGGAGAAACCAAGGACCAAGTTACTCCTTTCCCCTCAAAGCCTGCAGTAGGATTTGCTTTCTGGGGTGATTTTTCCACTGCTCCCCCAGGAGCTGTTTAAACTTCTGCAGCTGCTCTTACTAATGCAGCTCCTTTCTCTCACATGGTACTTGAGAGACTTTTTCCTCTAAGAAATACTTAAAAAAAATAAAAATCTGCTGGTTCAATGGAAACAGCTGGAGTGCTCATCAAATTGCATCTTGTTCCTTTTTTTTTTTTCCTGGAAAACAGGAGCACTGTCTCACTAGCAGCTGGGCTAGAATTACTCCCTTACTAGGGACAGAGCAAACTTTCCACCACGGTTAGTGGCAAATATTCACTTTAACCTCTTTTGAAAGCCAGAAAGCATTTAATAAGGTGGGCAGAAAAAGCCACCTCCATCCATCGGGACCAAACTGGTTACCTCTGTTTCACAGGTACAAATGCAACATGAGGGCCAAGGCAGGCTTGGCAGCTGCCTGTGCAGCTGATAACCAGTCTACCTTTGCCAGAAAAATTAACACTGCCATCATGCAGATTGATTTAGACGCCTGTTTTAGGAGTCAGTTGCCTCATCACCACCAGCGTGAGCTCTTGGGGCTTGCAGAAACAGCCCAGTTAAGAGTTTCATAAGCTGTCACCTCCCAGCCAAGCGGTGGAGCACACCCCAGTGCGGATGCGAGATAAAACAGCCCCATAAAACATTGGCTTCATTTTCCCTTTGTCGTGGTTTTGACCGAATTGACCAACCAGAACAACAGATGGCCCCTTCCTCCCCCCCCTAAGGAAAAGAGAGGAGAGGAAGAGGGGGAAAGGGGAAGGGAAAAAAAAATTACGAGTCTAGAAAAAACTAGACTACTTTAATGAAAATATAAATAAATAATAAAATAATAAGAAAAAGAAGAAAAAAAATTAAAATAAAATAAAAGGAAAATAATAATAATAATAATAATAATTGTATACAGTATATACAAAACCGTATCAAGCTCCCAGGATGATGATCACGTCACCAGCAGGCGCAGGGGAAAGTCCCAGGCTGGACTCAGTGATGGACAGGAGCTAGATTCCGGATCTGGAGTCAGGAATGCTCAGATCAAAGGCAGACGAACAGACAGGGTCCTCCTTGGACGTCGGCCATTGAAGGAAGAGAGTTGACCCTTTGATCCCTCAGCTTTTATACTGAGCATGATGCGGATGGGATGGAATACCCTGTTGGTCAGTTTTGAGTCACCTGTCCTGTCCGGTCCTCCCTACAGGGGTGACCCCTCTACGTTTTTCCGCTTCCGACCCTCCAACGGGGCAAATAACAAATTTGCCTGACCTTGGTTGTTATAGCAATAAGTATAAGCAAGGGCCTCTCTGCACACCGTTCCTTGGTATAATCAGGTCTTATCACTGTGAGAGTGAACAGTTCCTGAACAATATGCTGTTAATTTCAGAGTTTAGTTCGTTAGAAGAGGCCCAGCTAAAAAAGTAAAATTACTGAACAGAAAATTAGTTCTGTTTTACCTCAAACCAGGACACCCTTTACATTTGTCACGACTCCGCCATCCTGCAGCAATTCAATTTTGGTGGCTGGGTTTTGCATACAGGCCCTTCAGGACTGAGCATAAATGGTTTTTTGTTTGTTTGTTTTGGGGGTTTGTGTTTTTTGGTTTGTTTTTTTTTTTGAGATCTGCAGGCAGGCTCTTTGCTTGAAAGCAAAGGATGTCCTATCAAGCCTCATCCCCTGCAGACAACTGAGCATATGCAGACCCCATTATAGAGACCAAGTCCTAGCCAAGACCTCTGCGCATCAGCTTGCAGCAGAAACGCATCCTGGATGAGCTGCAAAAAGCCTCCAGTCACTGATACTCAGAAAAAAATAAATAAATCACTTCCAGTTTTAATGAAAAGCATTTCAAGTACCTGACTTCCAACCAAAACAGCAGCAGTCGAAACACAAGAACAAGTGGTTCTCAATGAACACATGGGGAAGCACTGAGAGGTTCTGGACTACATTGACCTGAACATCAGCCCTGAGATGCCAGAAGGCTTTCCTGCCAACACAACAGCTTGCTTCCACCTGAGATTCACTGGCATGAAGGCTAACCGTTGCCAGGTACGTGCTGACATCACTTTTTTTTTCCATTTTCCCCTCTGAAAAGCAGCAAGCACCAGCAGTTTCTCCTATCGGTCCCTGCCTGCTCTGTGCCCAGCAGGAGCAGAGTGGGCAGGACGCAGCCCGATGACGAAGCTCTCATCCCACGCAGGCACAGCTCCAGCAAGATGCCACTTCCCAGCAGGCTCACATCCCACCAGAGTCTGGCCCAGCCCCACATCATCCTTTCCCAGTGCTAAATTCTGGGGCTGGATGGTTTAGTTTCTGCTATGGATACAGTGAGCTGAGCCAGAGCCAACTGAAGCAAGGACGGGAAAGAAAGTATGGCCCCAAATGAGACTGTCCTCTCCCGGACCAAGGTTTAATCACCCCATGTGCTTAAAATACACTTTGCTCATGCCAAGGTGAATTTTAACCCAGCTTCTTCCCTTCCCTCGACGTTCACTCCCTCCCACAACCTTTTTCCATTTTTGTTTGTGCAATTGCACAATTTTCTCCTCTCCTGCAGGTAAAAGGGCACAAAATACCCTCAACATGTAAAACCCTGAGCGTTTTTATTTTTCCTCCCTTCCTCCCCGTGCATCCCTGACCCAAGCCCACATCTTACACAGCAGCTGCCCATTTCGGTGCTGTCATTGCCTTGTGTTTCCCCATCAAGCCAACTCCCAGAGCCTGAAAAGGGCAGCACAGCTCCACTCCATCAAGGAGATAGGATTAGATCTAATCTTGTTTATCAGCACAATTAAGGCTGGTTCTCATTCAGTCTTCTTCCCCAGACTCCGGAGGAGGAAAGAAAAAGATCCAAAGCACTTGGCAACCCTGAGGAGGAATTAAAAGTTCACATCAAAGTCACCGCAGTCAGGATGAGTGTCACAAGTCAGCAGTACCTGTTTTAAACAGAAACGAGGCGTTTTCCTTCGTATACAAAAAAAGGCACAAAACACCCATATCAAACTCTTTCATTAGGCAACACCCCCATCCCTGCAACAACGGCAGCAGCACGTAAAGAGGAAAAAAAAGCCTTCCAACAGCACCAAACAAGCACCACGTAACATGAAAGGCACCGCCTCAGAATTCAAAGTCCTCATCGGCCATGTCGATTGCCCAGGCAAACTTCTCCCTCTGTGTCTTGTTGTAGATCTTCTCGATGGGCACCCCGAACTTCTTGCACCTGTACAAACCACAAGGCAGCAAGTGGGGATGTGCCACCCATCCCGCTCTGCTCCCACCGCTGCGGTCCCCTCCGCTCAGGGTGCAGCATCTTTCACCCATGCAAACTCCTTTAGCCTCAAGCTCCTTAAGAAATTAACTTTGTGCTGATGAAGATATGCAAAGTGACCCCTTCTTGCCCTAAACCCGGAAAGAACATCCTGCACACAGTTATTTGCAACAAGGGAAGCTTTATCTTTGGATTTTGCTGGCATCTCCCAACACCTGCAGGTCTTGGGCAAAAATAACATCTATTCCTTTCCCCCAAAGGCTCAGGCATGTGTTCATCCCCCTCCTGAGACAATCTGCATGTCTCTAGATGAGCATCTGCCCATAACATGCCCAAGACTTACCAAGCTACGCTAATCCTGGGGTCCAGGTAATTCAGCTTGGAGGTGCCCAGAGCTATCTGCTTGTTCTCCTCCTTATCTGTGGCCTGGATGTTCAACTTGGCCAGCTGCTCTTCCAGCCGCTTCAACAGCTTCTTCTTCTTCTCCACGTTGCTGAGGGCAGAGGAAGAGCAACACAGACAGCGTGTTAAAGAGGAAAAAAGCAGCAGAGATAAAATACAGAGCAGTTCTCCTGGTCTGCTGTTGCCTGGGAACATGACAGGAAGCCTATGAATAGTCTCTACACTCACCTGAAGTCCTAAAAGGCCTGAGCCTAGAAATACTCCAGAATGGTAGAGTCAAAGATGCTATTGAGCACTAACCTATTCCTCAAGTACTTTGGTCTGATAAAAACACTTTTATGAAAATGTTATTACCACCCAGGTTGGGCAAGCGCAAAAGCCAGCGTGCAGCAACCACCTTCCCCCTCAAATCCAGGCTCCACAAGCAACTATCTCCGACAATCTGCTCCGACATCTCACCAACACAGGGCATGAAGAGAAAAGAAGGAACCTCAAAAGTAAAGTCTCTGGGCAGCAACTTACATTGGGCTCTGGGAAGGGGGAGCGAATTTGGACAGCCCCCATGCAATGACTACAATGGGTCACAATCCACCACTGAAGTGTCCCACAAGTAAAACAGGCCAGTCTGTGTATCCCCAGATTCAACCTCAAGCAGGGCATCCTTTGCACCATGACATTTGTAGGTTAAGTCCAAGGGCTGAGGCCTTAGTATTCAGTGAGGTATGTCCTATCACAAAGGAATCCCCCTGGAGGACCTCTTTGCAATCCCACTTGCAAGGAACCTTCCACAAAGCCTCTACCCATCTACCAGGCTGCCACAAGGCACCCGATACTCAACATGGCCATCTCTGTTCTGAGGAGCTGCAGGTAGGGTGTTGGACCACACCATTCCCATCTGCAGGCCCTCTCCACAGAGATCCCTCTGCCAAAGAGGATTGTAAGGAAGAGTCACTCACGCTTCTGCTTTGGCATCTTTTGTGTCTTCGAACTCCTCTTCGGCTTTTTTCAGCTCTTGCTGGGCTTCCTCAATCTGTTGCTTCTTGGCATCAATCTGTGAAGGTAAATACTAAGTCAACCCATGCTCCTGCCTTGCCTGGAGGTTTCAGCTGCCTCCCCTCTTGCCCTTTCTTTTGCCACGTCGCTCTTCAATTTCTCACCAGCCCTACTCCAGAGCCAACACCTTGCTCCCGCAGCATCTGCTGGAGTTCTAGCATTTCTTAGAATCTTACTGAAAAATTCTTGCAGCATGGATGCCATAAACACTTGCAGGTCTCATGTGTACACCTTCCCTGAGACTGACTGGCTTGTGACAGTCATAGAGACCTCTACAAAGTCCCAAGCTCACCAGCAGAGCGTGGATAGAAGCTAAGGACCATTAAAAATGGTAGTTTGGAGTATTTCCATAGGAGACCCATGAAATTTCAGCTGGTCCTCCTGCAAACAGCCAGATGGGAAAACCAGTTTCCCTGCTCCCAAGCCAACGGTGTTGAAGCTGTGCTGTTGCAAAAGGCACCCAGCTTGGTTCGACGACACCCAGTCACGAAAAAAACAACCCCAAACTCTGTGCCAAGTGTGCTTCATCCCACATTTGAGCTTACTGCATCCCTCTCCACCCCTGGGTTGCTGATACCTCTGTACTGATTAGAAATAGGCACTATTCCTGGTTCATTCCCTCCTTGATCAACATGATCTCTTTAGGCATCAGGTTCTCTCACCCTACCTCTCCTCATCCCTCCAAAAAAAAAGATCAGAGATGAGATCAGGTCTGGGAGCTCTCAGTTTGGTCTGTCTCACCTTGGCCTGGAGGTTTTGCATTGACTTCTCAAAGGTCTTTGGTGTAGACCTCTGATGGTTGCACAGGATGGCCACGGCTCGATTAGCTCGGTTGTAGGAGAGAAGCTTTCCCGCAACATTGTCCTCAGCTGGAAATAAATGGAAGCATCACTATATCTTCTTTCTGGGAGTTGGGGAAGGCAGGGAACAGACCGGAACAACAGTAAGTTGTTTGTCTTTCCCATCCTTTCTCAAGGGAGAGCAATCCTGGTTGTGGAAACCAGCAAGTAACGCTGAATCGGAGGGTTGTGCCTCATCACGCACATACCCAGGACAGGCAAAAATAACGTAATCAACCAGGAATGCAAGGAAAGAGAGGAAAAAGAAATAGTCCCATCTCAGCTATCACTTAGACTATCACTGAGTGGGTAACTATTTCTCATTTAGCATGTGGCTTTTCAGTACCTAGGAGGGGCCTACAGGAAAGATGGGGACAAACTTCTTAGCAGGGCCTGTTGCTATACGACAAGGGGTAATGGCTCTATACTGAAAGAGCGAAGATTTAGATTAGATATTAGGAAGAAACTCCTTACTGTGTGGGTGGTGAGACACTGGCCCAGGTTGTCCAGAGAGATGGGAGATGCCCCATCCATGGAAACATTCAAGGGTCAGGTTAGACAGGGCTCTGAGCAACCCGATCTAGTTGAAGATGTCCCTGCTCATGGCCGGGGGCTGGACTAGGTGGCGTTTAAAGGTCCCTTCCAACCAAAAACATTCTATGATTCCATGGTTCCCAACCCACTGCATGCCCCCTTAAGTTATACAACGTGGTGCATGACCTGCCAAGGAGTGGCAAAACAGTTCTTAGGGACCCCAAGGCAATGGATGGACATCACTAACCCCACCGGCCACACAATGCAGCTGGTGATACCACAAACACTGTTAGTAACTCACAGTTAGTGAGTGCCTTGAGTTGCTCCTGCAGGGTGATGGAAGCATTATAAGTCCTGAACACTTTGGCGCTCAAACCATCCATCAGGCTCTGGAGGTATTTGTTCACGATGGATGTCTGGAGGAAGGAAGATAGGACAGAGTTTGGAGTGGGGAAGGAAGAAAGAACAAGCAGAAGCCAGGACAACAAAGCACTTGCTTTTCAATCATCTTCAGCCTAAGTAATCAAATTAGGCATTAAATCTGTCACAGCTTGCAGATCTACTCATTGGGTCAGGCTCTCATCTACCAAGAACCGGCACAAATTCCACCTAAACCCACAAAGAATTTCTCCAGAAGTCAACAATTTCTACCCATCTACGTTCAAGAGGACACATCTCGCATCCCATATCACATCTCACATATATCACATCTGATATCTCTGTTCTATGGAACACATGGGGCTGCAGTTGGAGTGGAAACTGAGGATGCTAAGAGTCATCTTGGGTTTGGAGGAAGCCTTACTTGTACCAAGAAATCCTAACCACAGATAAATCCTACATAACCAGAGAAAAGCAGCCTCTTCAGAGGAAAAATAGGCAAATGGCTTTGTAGGGGACACAGGTAGAGGGGGATCATGGGTGGCAGCAGACCATATCCCATACTGAGAAAGAGGAGGAAGGATGTTTTTGCAGGGGAGTAGCTCGGGAGGGAAGGCTGCAGCACATTTCTCCAGCACCCCTGTGCTCCACCAGCTTCTCACACTTCAGCTGAGTGCCAGCGAGGTGCAAAAGCGTCAAAACCTCAGCTGTTTGTCACCTCCAGCAATACCCTGAGCAACACGTGCGTGGGCAGGTCTTCCCAGGCTAAAAAAAACCAGCCAAGCAGATGAGTTAGAGGAGGGAAGGAGCAGAAAGCCACCTCCCTAGCAGGGACACAGGTTAGTTGTGGGTGCAGGCAAGCAGCCAAGCCTACATTCAGAGAAGCAGAGATGCTACCGGCGCAGAAAGAGGATGGAAAAGAATATCACAGCATCCCAACAGGGTGCTCAAACAGTTCCAGTGGTGTCTCTGGATGGGGAGATAGGTAAAGGATGACACCGATGCGTCACCGCAGGCTGGAGCCTGCAGGTGGGACATGGGTGTCACAGCTTCTACTCCCTCTGGACTACCAGTGCTGTTTCAAAAGCTTAGAAGTGACAACTCACATTAAGCCTGTCAAAGAGGTCATCTCCTGGGTCCTTGTTCTTCATGAACAGCTGCAGGTTCTTGAACACCTGAAGAGGAGGAAAGGATGGCCCCAGTCAGGGACAATGAGCAAATTCCTCCCAGACATCTCTCTCATCTCCATCTGCCTCCTCATCCAGACAGACCCTGATTCACACTTGTGTATTACACATCCTACCACGCCACCAACCTTCTCAACTTCAAGGGCTGCCACTGGGACCTCAAAGCAGCTACAGGCTGTTTTCCCCCCATCTCTGCTATCCCTGGCACTCCAGTTTCTCCACAACCATAATTAAAATCATCCCTCTCAGGAGCAAAGCAAAAAAGAAAACATTAATGAGGACAGTTCAAGCCCTAATGCCGTCCAGTCAACTGAGGATGCTCCAGCAAGAGGCAGGACTTCTCTCTCATGGTTCATCGGCTAGAACAACCTTGAAATCACCACCCCAAAGTTTCTCTCCCTTCTCCAGGGCAGGGTCAGCATGTGTGTGTCCCCATCACCCAGCATTATTGTATCTCACGTCCATGCTGCCATCGTGGTGTTAAAGCACAGGAGGCATCTCTGCAACAAGTTTCAGATGCAGGTTTGGGACTGATGACCACCAAGTGGACTGAGACACCCAGCTAACCCTGCACCAACTTGCCATACTGGCCACTGCCTCCATTTCTGTCCCACTTACCAGCTTCTCCACTGACACTTTGTTGTAGTAACGGATGGAGTCTTTCCCAAGGAAGTCAAACTCCACCACATGCTCCTGCCCATCCAGCTTGTGGTGCAGTTTGATGTGCTCCACACGCAGGGAGCAGCAGCCAACTGTGTCAGCAGTCTCCCCTTCCTCCTTCTCATTACCGGCTCGCAGGGCCAGCTGGAAGGAGACAGTGAGTCATCCATCCCACCCCACCTCAATCCCCCTTTCCAAGGTTATTAGAGTGGATGTAGACACCAGGAAGGGGGGGAAAAGAAAGCTTCCTCAGAACAGTGCCTCACTGATTGGCTGCTGGGACCCTGGTGGAAACCAGTAACCACCTCCAGCAGGAGATTATTTCACTGGTCAAAAAAAACCCACCCAATCCTAAAATATCCCCCCAGAATAAACCTATCCAACGCCCAAGGCGAGGTGTTTGCCATCACGCAGAGACAAATGCAGGTGAAGTCCAGGAAGGACAGTACAGCTCCTGCACTGCCATGCAATCGCATCCCCAACACAAGCATCACCAGATAGTAGGAGTCACCATCCTCCATGATCATTGCCTGATGCCCCACGCGGAACAACCCTGGTTAGTACAATCAGCGGACACCAAAAAAGCTGTGGTGAGGTTTGGGCTTGGTCCAAACTACCCAGGGATGGGGGACCAGGGGGTCAGGGTGAGGCTACAGATACCTTATCAATGAAGTAGAGAGCCACTGCTCTTTGCCGCTTCTTCATCTCCTTGGACTTCCAGTCAGCTCGGTACTGAGCACGGATTTTGTGGACAACATCCTTTAAGCGCCGGGCTACCTCATACTTCTGCCAGTCTTTCTCCCCCTGGAAAGAGAGGCTAAAACTCAGTGCCCCATCTTCCATCTGCCTCTACTGGTGAGACCCTGTTCTGGGAACACCTCCAGCATCTAAATGCTGCTCAAAACCCATTGTTTTCTTGAGGAAAAAATCCATGAAGTGGGAAAAATCAGAGCAGAAACAGCTCATCTAGTGTTTCTGTGCCCTCTGCTGGCTGTGCTAGACTTGGCCAGGATCCCAGGTCTGAGCTGCTCATAGTCTGGAAGTGTCCTCCACCAGCCAGCACACAGCAAGTGAGGAGCCAAGTGGTCAAGCACTACATGGCCATGGCCTCTGTTGCTTGGAAACCACTAACGTGGATTGACACAACACACTTGCTCAGTTGCATCCAGTGTCCTTTTTTGCCTTGAGAACTGGAAAGAGGTTTAAACCATCTTTCCCTCCCCACAGCCTTCACTCTCTCCCTCCCATGGCATTACAGATGGGGATCCCATCTCCTCTAACACTCCGTTTACCAGTATAAATTAATTCAGCCCCATAGATTCTGGTTCTTGTGGATCCTCTCAGCCCCTGCCTGGCTTCCAACAGCCTTCCCATGACACCCACGAGCACCAGGATGACTCTGCCAGTAGTAATCCATTCCGTAGAACAGGCTTCATGCTTAACAGTCATCTCCATCCTTTTTCCCTCATCAATTGGTGTGCCAATTAATTTAGTTTACTCCCTTTTTTGGGGGGGGAAAAGTATTACATTTTTGTTGATGTGCCACATCTCTGCTTTCCCTTGGTCTTTCCACCTGACAAAAAGCCCATAGTCCAACAGGCAACAGCTCTGCCTGAACAACAGCATCATTCCAACCTTCAGCTTGGAGCTGGGGTTCAGCATGATGTACTTCAAACAGTTTTGGATGTTTTCTGTCCACGAGGCCAGCCAGGTAACTGTGTTGTCGAAGCGCACCTCCTTCCACTTGTGCCCTTCTGGAGGCTCTGGGATTTTAGAGTCCCTGTGGGCAGAGCAGAGTTACAGCCCTCAGGCCATGATGAAGAAAGAGGTCATTAGCTCAACTGCTTCTTCAGAGTGAGCCAAAGATGGTCACCACATCGTAGCACTACTTACAGAAAACATACAGCCCACCCAAAATTGCTCCACAACGTGATTATGTCTTTATCATTTGGATGCTGGGCACAACAGGAGAACTTGTTGGGCTGGTGAGGAGTGCTTTGAATCAAGGCTACAAGGTCTCCATGTGGGTGCTTTAAGACCAACCCAACTCATGTAACTTAAAGGGCAAACACTCTTAACCCAATCACTGCTTCTCCTCCCTCCAGTGAGTATCCTGATGTTTCCACCCAGCACGAGGGAGCCATAAAATGAGGAGGAACGGCTCATTCAGAAGAGGAGCACAGAGGGAGGAGTACAGAGTTGTCCCTTCTTCAGAGAGGCCATAGGAGCACTGTGGTGTTTGCAGTTGATGTCAGGGGAACAGTGTGGGCACCAGTGAGAGATGTGAGCTCCTGACCAGCTTCCCAGCCACTGTACATCCACAGAGAAACTAGAAGTCAGATCTAACTGCAAAGAAGAAGGTGATCAGGAGGCAACAGAAGGGCTCCAGCGAGTTCAAGCCTCAGGGTGTGCAAACACAGTGATTGTAGGAGACAGCAAAACCCCATGGAAACTCCAGGTAGAGATGTCCTGTTCACCCTACTCCCAAAAGCAGCCCCACAAACTCAGCTCTTCCCGTGACAACTCACTTGCTGCAGTTGATGATAACGTCTTCTGGCATGATCCTCTTCTTCAGCATGCCCATTTTGGGGTGGTCACCACGGCCACGGAAAAGCCCCGGTGGTTCTGTTTTGAAGTTGCCTATCTTCTCCCGGTGCCCATCAAGGATGCAGTACCCATACTCCTCCTGGATCTTATCTGCCTCCTCCTTCAGTTTCTGAAACAAGCACCACACCATCATCATCCCACAGGACAAAACCAAACCCCCTTGACTCATGCTTGCCCATCACTACCCGCCCTTCTCTAGAGAAGGCAAGGCTGGAAAGACAGAGCTCAAAGGGTTGGAGGAAGATGTGAATATGGGTCCAAGCCCACTCCCAACAAAAGGCTCATCTCCACCCACTTTGCAGACCCTCACAGTGATGCTGTCCCAGCATGATACACTGATGGAACAAGCCTGTGTGCCAGCAGCCCCTTAGCAAGGTCCACCATCCTCTGGACAGGATGCCAAACCATGGTCTGAGAATGACTGGTACCCTGCAGAGCCATGAAACATGCAGCATCTGCAGATAAACTTAACAAATCGGGGCGTGCGATGATAATGGAGACAGAGCAGGCCAAAGAGGTACCAGGTCAGAGCATAACACCAGGAAAGGAGAGAAGCAGGAGTCAAAATACCCCAGGCTGGTCCCAAAACACATCAGCCAGTCCCAGATGTCATGGGAAACAGTCCTCACCTGCTTCTCCTCTTTGGAGAGTGCTTTCCGTGCCTCACTTTTGCCCACAAAGTATTTGTGGATCTCCCTGAAGTCACACTTGTCCAGGTCCTTGATTATCTTCTGCTCCTGCGAGGTCATCTCCTGAGCAAGAGATGAGAGGGGCTGGGTGAAGCCAGGAGGCAAGACTAATTCCATATGAAGCTGCTGCCTGTACCTCTCCTTCACAGAAAAGGAAATAGAGACCCACATGCCAGTTCTTCAGAAAAATCAGAAGGAAACAGCCACCCCCAGCTGTCCTAGCCACATCAACCAAGGCTAGACAAAGCTGCCACAGCAGCCTGCAGGGACTGCAGAAGCAGCCCCAAAGGTATCTGGGGACACATCAGCTTGCCCAAGTAGAGGTCTGGCTGATATTTGGGGACTGAGCCACGGTGCTGTGGGACCATGCGGTGAATCACTCAGAGGGACACATCCCCCAAACTGTTTGTGAAGCTGTTTGCAAGCCCCAGCACCTACTTTTTAGCAGCATCACTAAAATTCAGAGGGAGCATAAGTGCCAGTGTGAAGTCCTCAAGGAGGCCGCAGACAGCAAGCCCCAACCCAAACCCACAAGAAGCAAGGAAATAAATCATATCATTTAGAATCTCATAATCATACGATTATAACTAAAGAGCTAAGCCACAAAGAAGCCTCATCCCTTCCATCCCACACCACAGCTGAGGGTCTGCCTGGGGATGACAGGTTTAATGCTGAGGATGGACAGCAAGGAAGCCCTCACAGGGAAGGTACCTTCCTCCAGTCATTGAAGAAGTTGTTCTGGAAGATCTCCTTGGTCGTGTATTCATGATCAAGCATTTTGGCATAGAAGGTGGCAATTTCCTCCGTGGCCAGGCTCAGCTTCAGGGGTTTGCCTAGGAAGAGAGAGGACCTTTAGCATTGGTTATCGGGATAGCCCAACCCTGCAGCCCCAGGCAGTCGGGTCAGTGAGTCCCCGTGCTCACCACAAGGCCAAAACAGGGACAAGGGGTGAGAAGAGACACTGGCAAGGCTTCAGCAACCCCCTGCACCTCATCTGCAGATCAGTACCCAGAGCACTTGGCACAGCAGGATGATGCTGCTGCGGCCCATCTGCAATCACACACTTCATTTTCTTTTCCAGGAGAGTGAAAAATCCTGATTTATGTTAAGGTCACTGACCCACGTGGCTTTCAGCAGCCACCATGTGTCCCAAATTAATGACTCCACAGGACATCACAGAAAGGCTTGCTTTCTCACCATGATCACTGAATAGCCAGGATCCCACTTGGAAAGGTTTCATCTCAAATCCTTTCCTGGAGCAATCATGGGAAGCTCAAAGCTGAGATTCGTGCAACGGATAAAGATACAAGAGCCTCTCATGGCTGTCCAGTGGGTCTTGGATCACTTCTTGGAGATGGCAAAGCCAAAGCCCTCTCCTGAAGCCAAGGAACACCCTCCACTCCTCCAAAGAAACCAAGACTTTGAAAAACCCTTTTCAAGGGACACTGCAGGAAAAGCAGCCTGAAGAGCTCCAGGGGATGGTTCAATCCTGTCTGCACCAGGCACTCTAGTTTTTGGGCTTCCTGACCTCCACCTGAACTGCAGGGCATGGTGGGTCACAGCCTTACAGTGGTCCCATCACAACCTACATACACCAGCTCAGCTGTGGTCCCTTCCTACTCAAGCTTGTTGCCTGTCCACAACCACTTTTTCATCCAGGAACGGTAACACCTTTTAGCAAACAAGCCAGCATCACCCAAGACCCCACCACCCCAAATGCACACAACACATAGATGGGTCTCCAACAGCTCAGAGGTCCAAATCCTATGCAGGACTACATAGAGCAGCCAGGGCTCCTCCTCATAGATGGAAAAGGAAAAAAAAAAAGTCTGACAGCCCCATTGATGTCCCAGCAGTGCCCCCTGGTGACAGCGTTGCCAGACACCGAATTCCTCCAAATTAGCCATTTTTTCCTCCTGTAAAAACCCCAAAAGGAATAGCAAGTCCTAGTGAGAGGGCTGAGGAGGTCCAAGACCCCATGGGACTGCCGTGCCCTCTAATCTGCAGCATCCTTTGGCCAAGCCCCAAGGTCCTTCTTGCCTCCTCCCCTTGATCTGTCAAGAAACCAGTTCAGGGAGCAGGGAGAAAACAGCCAAGAAGGCACAGTGGGAAACCAAGGAGGACAGCAGAGACATGGATGTGTCCTGCCAATCTCTCAACCCCTTCACTGATGCACTGAGTTACTGTAAGGCAACGCATGGCACCCCTGGGGACAACATTGGGAGCTGTGACCAAGAGCTTGGAGCAATCCAGCCAAACCCTGCAATGTCTTAGAGGACAATTTGATGCATTTCTTCCCCTCGAGAAACTCAGGGTCCAGCCCCACCACCGCATGTCCTGCAGCCAAAAGAGGCTGTGAGAAGAGGTGCAAGTCCCAGATCCACACATGGCTGTGTTATGGCACCCTAAAACCAGCTGCAGGAACCCTCACCCTGTCCTGGAGTGCTCTGCTTGGAGGGGATGCTTGAAGCACCCTGCAACTGTCAGGGGTTCATTAGCTCCAATTACCCCACAACTCCTACCAGGTGCAGAAACTTCCAGATTTAACCCACAATTCAGGCCTTATCCAATGGCATATTTAGGTCCTTTAGTAATTTGTGGTCTGCGGTACTTCCCCCCCCCCACAACCCATACAAGAAAAGATCTCTTTGGCCAGGCAAAGGACAAGTCCACATACCCCAGGTCCCATCACAAGGCGGACCTACCATCGTAATAAAACTGTACATCATCAGGCAGCGGTTCGTAGAGGGGGGCGAAGTAGGGTCCTCGGTGCTCCAGTTGCGTCCACTTCACCCCATCTTCTTTCTTCTCCTCTTCCCACCTGAGACAGATGCAGAGAGACTCATAAGACCATCCTCACCCTGGGGTCTGGGACCTTCTCCCGAGGTCACATCAGGAAGATGCTCTGCGAGCAGCGAGGTTGCCGCAAAACCTGGGTGAAACCTTGTCGTCTCTGCTTCTGCCTCAGTTTCCCCATGCTTTCAAACAAGGCAGGCTGCGATGCAACTCAGGGAAAGGTGTCTCCAGGGGACACGCTCGGTGCGGTGACATGGGGAGAACAACACAGGATGGATGGGTCAGTCAAATCCACGGGGACAGGCACAGAGACCCCACGGCTGAGCCACAAAGGTTGCTCAGTTCGCACCAAAGAGGCTGCAGGGGCTGGAACACTCATCCCTTTCCTCCCCAGACATCACTGCATTTTATTTTTTAAAAAGCACACACAAAAAAAAAAAAGCTCCAGAGGAGGAGCTCACACCACATCACGTTCATAGATAGGAGAACATCACCCCAGACTACTTACACCTATGATCTTAATGCAAATAAAATCTGAAAGCACCTCTCTTCCCTGTAATTAGGATTTTAAAGTCACCACAAGGCTTAGCTGAGAAATTATAATTAAAAAATAATTTTTTTAAAAGGGGAAGAAAGAATGAAAAAACCCACCCTTAAGAGCAGAGGAACAACATTTAAAAGAGAGAACACCCAGGTCAGGGGCTGGAGAAGCCTCTGCTGAGGGCAGCGGGATCTGCACCCTGCGGCTCAGCCAGGCAGAAACTCGCCCTTTAACCCCAGCATCACCGGGAAAAGGAGGATTGCTGGGAAAACAGCACGATTTCACCCCGGGGAAATGACAAAAAACCACCCCGTGTTTCTTGTTCAGAGGTGCCCCGGAAGTATTTCCGACCTTTCTCCGCCACGCGGGGAAGGGGGGTGGAATAAATCAAATCTCATCAAAAGGTGCATTGTGCCAAGAAAACACAGGGAGGGGGAAAAAAAAGAAAAGATAAAGACAAAAAAATATCAAAAAGCTATAGAAAACCTGGTTGAAAGCATCCCAGAGGCAGGCAGCTTCAGGGGTGATTTGTGGGATGTTGTAAGGGCTGTGATTCTCCTCCCAGACCTACAAAATCCCCCATCCCGGCAGAGCATCTGCCCACACTCACCTGCTGCAGCCCCCCGAACGTGGCCGGAGGCAAACGGGGGTGAGCTGGGGGTGAGGGACCCCACGGCCGAGAAACGAGGAGGCGAGACGCCGGTACATGCCACCGGCCACCCGGAGGGACAGAGAGGCTGGTGGCGGATGTCCAAGTCACCCCAAGCATCCTGCCCTGGCACCTCGCTACCCACCGGGGCATGGCAGCGGTGGTAGCCAAGGCATCGCCATGACAAGCCACCACTGGGTCCAAGAAGTCCAGGTTGTGACACTTCCCCAAGTCCCACGGCAGCGCAGACTTATGGGAAATGTAGTCCTGCACGCGTTTTTGGGGCAAAACTGCTGCAAACCGAGCTGATGCTACTACCTACCGGCCTCTCGCCTCCATGCCAGGTTCCAGCCCCCCAAATAAGGCATTATTTAGCAAAAAAGCCACAGTGTCCCACTTTTCATGCCACCCTGTTCCCCACAAGGGCTGTCCTGATGGTTCAGGCACCCACAGGCATCCCCATCTAACAACCTATCAGCTCCCCGTAGCCCAGGTTTGCAACAGGCTCCAAAACATCCAGCCCCCTAAATGCTCCTCCTCTGCCCCAGATATTGGGGTGCTCTGGGAGAAAGTGACACCAAGTGGCTAAAGCCACCGCTCTCTGCCACCTCAAGAAATACAGCATCCATCAGCCTCGCTCATACACCCTTTCCCAACGTTCTCCTACCAAAAAGCTTGCCTGGATCACCCAAAAACTGCTACAAAGCGGAAAAGAAAAATAAATTGCAGCTCCTTTATATCCTCTACGACTCCCTGATATGGCTCCTGCTGTCTTGGAAGCTGTTTTATCACAGGGCTTGCAGGGATCACCTCCTTCCACCAGAATCTCCCTTCCCCGGCTGGGCATCAGCAAAGCCACTTCAGGAGGAATATATTTTGATTAATCCATTATAAGAATTAAAAAACCTATTATGCAAATACTATTTTGTATTCGGGATCTCACATTATCTCCCACCCCCTTCCTCCTGTTAAGAGGGCCAAGTTCAAGGCTTAAGAAAAATACAGCACAGCAGTTAAAAATAATAGTAAAAAAAGAATTTTCACACTTTTCCTTAAGAAATAAAACTAAAACCCCAATTGCACCAGCGTTAGACCTGCCCACAGGCCAAAGGAACAAAGGACACTTACCATTTCCACTTGTTTCCTGCCTCTTCTTTCTTTTCTTCTTTCTCCTTTTTAACCCTTTTGTTGTTCTGTTCTTCTCCTTCTTCCTTAGATTTCCTTTTCCGGGTTTTTCCTGGGGTCTTCTCTTCACTCTTCTTATGCTCCTCTTCATTTTCCTCCTTCGGCTTTTTCGCCTTGATTTTCCGCTTTTTCTCTTTCCCTGGCACATCTCCCTTCCCTGCCTCATCTTCCTCCACCTCCTGCCCAACCTCTGCCCTCTGGGTCTCTCCCCGTCCTTCATCCCCTTCCTCATCCATCTCCTCCTCCTTTACTCTTTTTCCATCCTCACTTCCCTTTCTCACTCCATCTCTTTCCTCCAGGTCCTCTCCTATTCCTTCCTTTCTTTCCTCATCTGTCTTCTCCAGTATTTGCTCCTCTTCAAGTATTTTTTCCTTCTTTGTTTTCTTCTTCCCCACCTTCTCCACCCCCTTTGTTTTCACCTTCTTTTGCTTCTCTGCTTTCCCCTTCTCCTGTTTTTGCCTCCCATCACCCTGTCCCTGGGCGCTGCTGCTCCCTCGCTTGGCTCTGCCCTGTCCCCTTGCCCGTTTCCTACCCTCATCAGCAACCTCCTCCTCCTCCTCGATGTCCTCCATCACATCCCTGGGGCTTTCCTCAAATTCATCCATCTTGCTCCCTCTTTTTTGCAGCAATCCCTTTTCCTGCTGCTTCCTTTGCTTCTTCTCTCTTCCTTTTTTCCCTTTTGAGTCTTGGGTATCCCCTTCCTGCTGTGGAACAGGGATGTCCAGCTCCTTTTCCTCACCCTCCCTCCAAGCGGTGACCCCCACATCCATCTCCAAAGCCTCAGGCTCTCCAGAGAGGGATGCAGCCCCACCGGCAACACCATCACTTGACTTTGGGACCTGTGGGAAGAAGCCAGAAAGGAAAACAGGTTGAATGCGGGATAGGAGAGCAATTATCCCAAAGCCCAGATGCTCAAAGGGGGTGCTAAGGGATGCACCCTGTGCAGGATTGAGTCTGGGGGGGTGAAAGTCCTCCCATCTTTCCTACCCCAACTCCAGCCTTGGTCCCTGAGAGCTGCCATCCAGCTGTGGGTCCTGCTCTCTGAGGTTTGCGCTGCGACCTACAGCAAAAACACAACCAACCACTTCTCACCACATTGGTGAGCAGCAGCCTGGACCTCTTACACACAAAATTTGGGGATTGTTCCCAAAGAACCCCTCGTTTCCCTTCAAGCTGCTGCAGCAAATGGAGGTATCCCAAAGCAGCAGTGACTGGACCCCATAGGAGAAGGATGGCCCCAGGTTGCAGCTTAGGGGATGAGGAAGCTCAAATGAGGCAGGACCACAAGGTCTCCCCAAGGAAGTGTCCCCAGAGACACCTCTGCCCAGAGAAGGGAACAGAATTTGCAGAGTTTCGAAACACCAACAGAAAGCAGGACAGAGATGGCATCAGGCTGAGCATCGTGGACACACTAGAGGAGAAGACCTTGTGATGGGACACATCTGGGACTGGGGAGGGCAGGCTCCCCCACTCCCCTCCCAAGAAGGCAGCCTGAGCATCGGTACAACAGGGATGGATGCAGCCTCATCAATGCAATGAGCTGCAGGGCTGAGAACATTCTCATCCATGATCTCTGCCATCAACAACACAGGTGGGAATGCTGGAATGTTTCCCTGGTCAGCAAAGAGGTCCAGTGAATTTGGGGGATTTCCGTGGGACTTGCAAACATTATAAAGCACTGACCTGTCCCTATAAAATACTTTCTCCCAAGGCTTCTCCAAACCAAGCAGGGAGGTGGGAACCTCATCTTTGAGTTACTCACGTTCCAGAAGAGCAAAGCAAGAGGAGAATAGCAAGCAGAGCCTAAACCAATCCAGATTGAGCCTAGATCTCCACAGGGTTGAGGTGAAACTTGGAGCTGTCCCTGTTGGGTCATGGCCACCTCCCAATCAAGTGAAATGCCCGCCAGGCTGCAGAGCATAACACCCCCAGCTTGTGATCAGCACCACCACAAAAAACACCCCAATTTATCCAGGCCAGCAGGTCGGGGCAGAAGGTAAAAAGCAACCAGAGCCACATTCCTCCAGCCCGTGCCAGGTGAGCTTGGAGCTGAGCTAGGGCCCTTGCACCAGCCCATGGGTCAGGCCCCTTTCCCCTCTCCATGCACCCCTCAGCAATTTGGAAACATGGCCAACTGTCCCAGTGTCACGCAGGAAGGAGCTGGGAAACCAGGTTTCTCCATCCAAGGAGGATGGTGGCAGCTCTCCCGAACATCCAGGTGAGAACAAAAAGAGCCACAATTTCTGCTTTTAGCCAAAATACCCCACAGACATAGTTTCTACAAGGAAAAGGGAGATTTTTTTGGGCCCTTTTCTAACAGATCATTTAGGCTGATGTTAAATTACCAGGCTGTGGGACAGAGTGACTCAGGGCTCAGGAAAGCCTTCAAGCCCACTTGGGATGGAGGCAACAAGTTCTCAGAAAAAAAAAAATAATAATAATAGGGGTGGATGCTTTTTCCACGCAGCCGGAACACACATTACACAATCTCCACTAAACTCATTAGGACAAACAGCCCGGCAAAACATTCTCAGCCCTTCCAATCTCATTAGCAGCCGAGCAGATTCATGACTCAGAAGGCAAAGTCCTGCCACCTCTTTGGGATCGGCTCCTTCCCCAAAAGGCCTTATTAGAGGCCTCTCGCTGGACATGAAAGCCCCTGCCTCTAAGAGGCAGAGAGGATTAGCCGGCTATGGGACAGCTTTATGAATTCAGCTTCCTATCTCTGCCTAGATCTAGGATGGGACAAGAAAAAGAAACACCCTTTTCCCAGGCTTTGTGGGGCTGGTTGTCCCCACTAGCGATTCCCCACCGCCTAGCTCCATATTTATGTAGGTATGTGCATCTGAGCGATCGCGCCCTGCTGACTCAAGCATCCTTGGGGAGGTTGGATGGGGCCAGCAGTCTCTCTCTCCACCCTCAAACCCCAGGATGGGGCCTTAAATTCCATTCGTGATGTTTTTGGCAAGTTTTAAGGTCACTGAAGGCACCAGGACATGGTCAAGCTGCCCAGTGAAGGCACCAGCAGCAGGGTGGGCTCAGTGATACAGGAGGGGAAACCAAGCCTGTGCAACCTCACGGCAAGAGGAGAAAGGACTGATTTCCAGTTCTCTGGGCAAAAAGCATTCAGAAAGTAGCTCAACTTACCTTGAAGAGTCTTTCAGCCCCACTGATGGCCCTTGGTGGAGGGTTGATTCGGTCTGAAAGATATTAACAGCGTTGATCTGGGAAATGTTAGCTGACATGGGTACTCCAACAGCAGTGTCACCCCCAAGCAGCCATCCAGCCCCTGAGATGGCAGCCAACCAGGCCACAGTACCCATGTCCCATTGACATTGCCTTGCCCTTCCTCAGCCACCTTGGCTAGAAACCAGGAGCACGAAGCAGCAAGCTTTTCCCAAGCATGAGGAGAGCTTTGAGGTTTTATGGGGTTGGGAAATCCCTGTCTTACTTCCAACAACAGTGAAAAGGTATTTTTACAGCAAACACATGACAACTATCACCCTTCCTCAACCCCCTCCTCACTAGATGTGTTGCTGCTATCGGGAACACCGGTCCAGAAGAGCAGAAGGGACAGGAGGGCTCCAAAACAAAGATGCATCAAATGACAGCTTATATACATCCACACCAGATTGGTCCTTAGAAGATTAAATGACCCTTTGTAGCAGATGGTAAGGGGGAAAGAGGGGTGGTGGGCAAAGCCATGGGGTGGGAAGTACAAAGGTGAACAGAGGGCAAGGAAGAAAAGATCAAGGAGAAAGAAGAAGCAAAGCATAGGGAGAATGGGGACAGGACCTAGGAAGGAAAAAAACAACCTCAGAAGGCAGTCGGAGCCCTAAGAGCTGACCCATGGTGGCCACCAGAAATATTATCACACCGTTTGCACACTTGTTTTCAAAGCTGAAGCCAGGTTCTTCTGCTCCTGGCCATGCAAGGCTACATCTAACCACGCAGCACCCTGAAACCCATCCCAGCTTCACCCAATGCTTGCCAAGCATCGAGGCTCTCGTTATAAATTCTGACTTCCCCGAGTTTCTCTTCCAAAAGCTTTCAAGGGAGGCCAAAAACCACACAGAGGTTTTTTTCTTGAAAGCTGCTGCTGAGAAGCTGCTGGGATCACTCATTAAGGGGGGGAAACCTGAGTTAATTATAGGTTGGTTATGGCAATATACACTTTCGTTCCCTGGGAATACGCCTGCTCTTGTATTCACAATCCTCCAGCCACTGTCAGAAATCAGGCTGGTAAATTCAAGAGCAGACAGCCACGATCTTCCAAAAAAAATATTCCTGCAAATTCCTGGCGCTTGCACCAGGAGCATCAGCAACACCAGGACACCGACCGCAGGGACCCTTGAGGTGGGTTTCAAGGCTGCAGATCTGATTGCATCCATCCAGGAGAGCTCGCTGACATTTCAGACGCTGCAGGAGGGATGGAGACTCATCACAGGGAAGAGAAAAAGCATCTCTGATGGTTTTACACTCCAAGAGGACAAGTACAATATGTTAATGTGGGCAAAACAAAATGTAGGGGAAAATCAGCCAGGATCTGTGCTCTCCAGCATCCTCTCAAGAACAGTGGTAAAGACCAAACGCCCCAGAAAGGGACACCATCAGGATGAGACCAACCCTAAACTCATGCTTGGGAAGCGACGGAGTCACCCATGTCCTGGTGCTCCCCACTATTGCCAGTTCATGCTCTTGGCCCAACACCAAAATGTGACTGATTCCACCCCAATGCCACATAACAACTGAGCTTCACACAATTTATTCTTTAATTCAGCCCCTTTTAGGGGCTTGCACACCACCACAAGTTGTAGGACACCATCCTCATGGGTCCTTCAAGAGGAAGCCACATGAGTGCTCCTTAGTCCTTCGCTGCAGAGACCACCACATACCAAACCAGATGCAACTTCCTCCTCTGCTTGGATCCCATCCCTCAGGCTCGAGCCAAGACCTCTCCCTTCTGCAGCCTCTTGCTTCAGAGAGCTTCTTGGCCAAAGAGGAGGGAGAGAAAAAACACAAGTTTTTCCCAATTAAAAAACTTTTTTGATAACCAAAGCAGCCCAAGGAGAGTAGAGTTGGACATGATGCTCCCGTGCATGAGTAAGGTGAACCCAGATGGAGAACCCCAGCATGGGGGGCACGAAGCCCCACTGATGCCATCTCCTCCCTGGCTGCCACCATCAGCCCTTGCAGCCAAGGAGGTACCTGCTGATGATGTTTTCCTGCAGTGGTTTCTCCTTGACCTTTGGTGATTTCTTCTTCCCTTTTACCACAGGGGGCTGCATGTCAGGACAGAAGAAAGTTCATTCACTGGGTCTGGTGCCCACAAAACATTGGGGACAGTCACAAGGCTCACCCCAATGCCTGGGCATGGCAAGGGCTGTCTGGTACCTGCACCAAGCATGGCATTTCCTCCAGATCCCTCTTCGCAGCCTTTTTCCTGGGTGCCTTTGGTACCTCCTGCTCCTTCCCCAACTCGCTCTTTCGCTTCCTGGGGACAAGAGCAAATTCACTTCCCTGAGGCGAAGAGGGCAATGCCTGCAGCAAACCCCTTGGTGGTGGCAATAAGCCACGGCATGATGCCACACCACCCAACCCTCATGTCCAAGAGCATCAAAAATGGGCTCCCAAAAGGAAATTTGGGGGGATTTCCCTGCTGACCACTTTAGAGATGAGCTGCAGCAAGCATGAGAACATAATGCTGGAGGCACCCCCAAGCCCCTTGCCATGCCACATAGTACCTGCTGCTGGTCTTTGCTCCACTGGCCCTTGAGATCCCCATGGCTCCGTCATCCACCAGCTCTTCGAGATGTGATATGGGGTTAAGTCAGCGTCCCCAAGGATGGTCACTGCAACAAGATGGAGATCCGGTAGCTCCCCAGTTTTGCTCTCAGAGGACACCCCAACAGATACTCGCTCCACAGATCAACCCTGAAGTCTAGAGCTACCCATAGGGCCAAGCTCAGCTTGAATGACTTAAGTTGAACACCAAACAGAAAAGCTTTGAGCTCAGGAACTGAGTTGCTGAGAGAGATGGTAAAAGTAAAATTGCTGCCAAAATAAAAGGAAAGCCCCTTCCCATAATATAGGAATTCACAGCTCCAGGTACATCGATGGAGGTTGTGTGCGGGGGTGGATTTGCACTCAGAGTAGGCAGCAAGTATTATCCAGGCCCTAGTTACATCATGACAATGGAAAGTAATTTTAAATAAAAAAAAACAACATAGAAACAAGAGAAAAATGGAGACATTGACCCTCCCCACCACAGCAGGCAGCTGGGCCACCATCACCCAGCTATGACCTCTCTTCTCATGTCTGGAGCAGCCAAACCCCCTCCGCCCCCGAAATCTCTACTCCTCCTGGAAACTCAAGGCCTCAGATAACGCAAGAAATAAAGATCATAACCAAACAACACCAAGATAGACCCCACCCACGAAAAATTTTTACCATTGAGGGAC
The DNA here is from genome assembly GCA_013399435.1 of Arenaria interpres. Lineage (NCBI taxonomy): Eukaryota > Metazoa > Chordata > Aves > Charadriiformes > Scolopacidae > Arenaria > Arenaria interpres. The sequence continues at coordinate 283,430 of VXAK01016388.1, forward strand.
AAACAGAGACTTCTCAAGGAGAGAACAACAAGCTACGGATCACCATGAGACACCCTGCAAACTTTTCAAGGGGTAAAAAACACATTAAAACCCTGCATATTTTACCAGCTTTTGCTGAGGCACGAGCACTTACAGCTACTGGTGGGACCACGCTCACTCAGGACATGCAGGACATGCTTCCTCAAAGCCACCCAGACTGGAGAAGACCTCACCCCCTACCCAGCTAACTCCCTAATGGCAATACCCCTCTAGAGGCTGCTTATTTAAAGACTTCCTCAGCTCTGATTGGAGGCTCCCAGCCCAAGAAGCACCCTGGGAAATGAAGTTTTAAGCCAAAGGCTGAATTTGAGGAGAACCCCTACCCAGCATCTCCTTGGCAAGGAGACCTGCTAGGGGAAAAAAAACTTTGCAGGGCTCAGGTGGAGGATAGGACCAAATACATTGGTTTTAACATGGTGTAGGAAAATCTCCCTTCCAGGAGATATTCCCCCCCTCCCCCCTGCAATTAAACAATTAAATTAGTCCCAAAACCCAGCCTTTCTCAGCTGCCTCTTACCCATCAGCACCCCACAGCTGGATTTGGAGAGGTGTTTGAGCTCCAAAGCTGGGCGCAGAAGCCAGGTCCTGCAAAGCACTGCATGCTGTGGCCCACAACCCTCATCCTGAAGCTCCCACCCAACCCACTCCCCTCACCAGCCCTCTTCATGCAAGTGGGTCTATTGTTTTCACCTGTCCACATGGCCATCAACCACCTCATCGCAGCTGAGCCTCAAAACGATCTCAACCACCCTCAAGCTGGTGGGAAGGGGGTGGTTGGAAGGGGCTTCCCACAGCGTGAAGAAACACAAGGTTTTTTTTCAAAAATGTTGGCTTTTGAGGCCAAAAAAAAGGTGTTGAGATCCCAGGCCGTGGCGAGTAGCGGGGCCACACGTTCCCCTGGGAAGATGCCGCCCAGTTTGCGGCCGGGAGCGGAAACCCCTGGAGCCAGGGCTGGCTCCGGGAAAGCCTCTTTGATCCCCGTTGCGCCACCCGGGGAAAAAGGCATCCAAGCCACCTTTCTTGCTGGATGAGTAAAAGTTGTCAAGGGATGGGAGCCAGCCCCGGGGCAGGGAGCAGGAGAGGGTGACTTCATGCTGGGGCTTGTTCGCTCTCGGCCGCCTTCTGCCGAGCCAGGGACCGGCATATGTTTGATTTTCTTCCGTTTTTATCCTGGGTCCCGTATAGATTTATTTGTCCCCGATGCTTGGTGAGGGTTTCTTCCAAGTTCTCCTCACCAGCTGGGATGTCCATGATGGGAAATGATGGGGTTTGCAGGGTGGGTGAGCTGGGAGAAACCTGTCCCGACCTAACCCAGCTCCAATACATGCTACCCAAGCACAATCTGGGTTAAACCTCTTAATAATAAAGATGAGTTTTATGTATTTTTATATATTTTTTCCTTTTTGTAGATGCTCTTCCCAATGGGGGAGATGGGAGCAGGATGGCTCCATCCAGGGCTCCACGGTGGGGAAACGTGGACCACAAAGAGGGTCTGGCTCATCCTCGGGGAACACCAGACTGCAAACGGGGTCCTCGTGTGGTTTGGTGCCACCACGGCGAGATGTCGAGGATATTGTTGGTGACAATATCCCAGGAGCTGTCGATCGCAACCAGGCTGGAGGTATCTTCCTCATCATCAGAAGAATAAATACCTCATCCTATGTGCAAACGGTTGCGGCCACACGATTAAAAGCCTTTTTCTTTGCAAACCATTGCGATATTCACCCGGAAAAGTGTTGTTGCCATTCCAAATTAAACAGTAATTCCACTTTTCTACTCCTTTCGGATTGGGAAAGTCCAAGAGGGAAAGAAAAATCCATTCTAACATACCCCCTTTCCCAGGATCGTGCACTCCTTGAAGCCCCGACAAAGAAAAAAATGGCTGGGAAAGGTGGAAATGGTTTAATATATTCAGTCATAAAATAAATTTTGTGCGCTACAAAAGGTTTAATTTATGCCGGGCTAATTGTTTTTTCCCCTTCGTTAAAGAGCTGAATCTGCATGGTGTTGCCTGTGCCCCATTGACGTGAATACGGTTCATCACGCGCACACGCGGTCTCATTAATTTCATTAGAGAAACGAAGGCAGGTCCCAGTAAAGACTAAAGGATCTTTTTGCGGCGACACGCGCCGGTGACAACCCAGCTCAGCATCCCCATGTGGATTTTTCCGATCCCTGGACACTTTTCCATAAAATTTTGCTGGTTTTAACGCCGCTGCCCAGTCCCACTCTCATTTTACGAGCACGATTCAGAGTAAAACCCTTCCGTGGTTCAAAAATATGGCTCAGAGTGGGGAGAATAGGGTAGGATTTGCCTGTATCTGGCTGGAAAAAGTAAGGAAGTGGGATTTATTTTATATATTTCTTTATTTTTCTATTATATGCTGTATTATTTTGTATTTTGTAGGGGGCTCTACAGGACCAGCGTCTAATGGCTACAGCAGGGCAGGGGCACGGTGGTTCCAGATGTTGCAGAATTGCTCTGGCAGATGTGTGAGGTGCAGCGTCACCATCCAGATGTTGAGGGGCATTTTTTGGGAGGGTTGGGGTGG
>VXAK01016390.1:0-27936 GCA_013399435.1 Arenaria interpres
ATTTTTAAAAGATTATTCAGATAATGGAACTGGTAGCCACAGAGAAAATAGTTATTGCCAAATGGCATTAATAGTAGCAGCATGCTAGACTCCCATAGAAAACTTGTAAATATAAATTAGCTCTGTGACAATTTTTAGAAATGATCTTTACTTTCTGTGATGGTATCACTGAGATTACCTTCAAAGGAGGAAGAAAAAGAAATAAGTTGCAAAAGTAAAAAACCGCAAAAGGTCAACGGCTGCTTAGTTTTATCAAATTCACTTTTGATCCATAATGCTTTGAAAATATAGATCCTCATTATAGCTATCATATTTGTACATTTATTATTAACTTTTTGATACCGCTTTCATTAGCATAGTTTGAGATGGCAAGCAGCCTTGCTTATAAAATGAGACCTTTGTGTGAAATAACATTTTATACATACATATAAACTTACACCTACACATGCACATAAACACGTGTTCTGTGGATCACAGAATATTTTCCTGATGCCTGTGCTCCCAAGGAGATGGATGTAAATATCCTTTTTTCATCTTACTGTTACATAGAAGTATTTCACTTGGAAAGGTGACACATCCAACTACTGATCTGGTATCAATATCCTGTGATTATAGAAAACTCTGTTCTTTAGTGTAAATTATATCATGGAAAATGAATATTAGGAAATAGCCTGCAAGATATCTAATCCTTTTCCAACTAGTGCATGGCTATTTACTAGAGTAGATTGTCAAATGCTTCCTTCTATCTTTTTTTAATTGGCTCATCTAATAGCAGTTCTGGTGCTTGCTTTTGCAGATTATTCTGAAGCTAATAGATCTGGCTGTCACATTTTTCGTATCCTTACTATTAAATGACTTAACACAATTCCTTGTCTTGTCCTTGCAGTATTTTCTGGGGTTTTTTTCCTCTTTTTTTTTTTTTTTTCCTTTTTCCTTTCAAAGGCAAGTATATACAATTGTGCTATTTTAACAAATTTATTTTACATTGCTTCCAACAGTGGAAAACGGGGAAAGAATGTTTAATACTTATCTTAGACTTAACTTGAACAAGTGTATGAGATTACAAAAGATGCAACAAAGATAATTTTTGTTTGGTTTTCTTGTGATACAAATATAACACACACCGTGGTCCATGTGGTATCTCAGTGCCAGCCATCCACTGGTACATAAGAGTTGTTTATGCAACTCTCAGATTGAGAAATACTTTCCCCTGCAAGAGAGCCAGCTGAACTCAGAAACTGGTTATATAGATCATACTTATTTATGTGAATAAAGTTAGCAAAAAATAAACTAGATATTTTGTTTTTACATCTACACAAATGAGCATTTTCTATGCTTTTCCTGCTTTTTGTTTTTCTTTACAGAGAAAGCTGTCTCACTGTCCTCAGACCAGACACTATTCTATAATATGCTACAAAGGTCAGAATAGAGTAAAATACTCCCAATTCTTTAATTCTTAAAGAGAGAATATTCCCTTGAACTTCAGTTAAGCTTATATAGTAAGTGGCAGAACTACTTAAGTGTAACATTTTCCTCTGAAGTATTAATGAAATATAATATAAACAATTAAATAGCTTTCAATTAAATAATATATGTTTGGGACCTGTTCATTCCCAAGTGTACTTATTTGTGACAGTTTGATAAATATATTATTCTGTGACAAGATATTTCATATAGCTCATGATGGTTTTTTTACATATTTTCCATAGTATCAGGAATGGAGAATTGTATCCTGATGTATAAATACTGGAGCAATATGCAGCATGCCTTACAAAATTACACTGCTTCAGATAGTCCCATGCTCATAAATAATGTCCAGAATATAAATCTCTGTTTCTATTGTATTCTAAACAAAACCAGATTCGGTAATATTGTACTTGAGATATATAATTCTAATATAACACCTTCCTTTTTTTTCATATTTGTAATGAAACTAATTTTGGAAGTAATCTTCATACCTCAAAAGTCCATATTTAGAAATTGTCTTGTAATCCTGAAAAACATTTCTGGATGTTGCCTTCTACGTGTCTTTTCTTCATTACATCTTCCTGTCTTTACACACTACTACGAAAAATCCATAGCAATTAAATTAATTAAATACTCTTTTTTTTCTAAAGCCTTTTTGGTTTTAGAGGTAACTAAATTTTATTAGAGACTAAAAGTTTTTATAGAAGGAATAGCAGTAGGTGTATGAAAGTATGTAGTACTTTGCTGGCTGTATAGATTCTGATTTCGTTTGGGGGATTTTTTTTCTTTTTTCCTCATTATGAAACATTATGAAATCATGGAAACTGAATGTTTTTATTGATTGATGTTTTGGGGTTTAAAAAAAAAAAAGACATTTAGATATTTTAAATTGAGACTTTTATTTTGTCCAAAAAGCCATTTCAATTTGAAATGTCAGTTGACTTACAATAAAAAGATGACAGTGTTTTAATCAAAATAAAATATGTAAAATTATCAAAATAGTTCTATCACGTCAATGTGAAAATAACAGTCTTTTTCAATTTTTGAAATTGTTCTGTATTTGAAGATTTTATTCCAGTTTGGCATGGAAACATGTCTTTAAAAATTCACAGTGCCAGAAAAATGTTCCTTCCCAGTTCTAATACCGTCTGTGTTCTGCTCATTTTTTTCTGAGGGCAAACTCTCATCACATGATAGTAGTCTTCTGAATCACCCATTGTATTTTCATTCAAAATATGAAGTGTCCAACAGTTACATACAAACTTCTTGAATGATTGTTGCAAATCATGTAGAGCTAATCTAAATCTTGGAGAATTTTGTGAAAAGTGAAATTACTTTTATACCATTTTTCCCACCTCCACAATGGAAATTTTTCCATTTTGCTTTCTTTTTTAGTTGTGTTTTCCAGTTTGATTGGAAATTCTTAGAGAAAAAGGTTGTCCAGGGCTGCGTTTTTTTGCAGTTCTGGACAGTACATAATCTAGTAGTGAGTTGTGTCCCTCACGGGTACATACTGGGAACAATACAATTTAATATCTTCACCAACAACATAGGCAATGGGATTGAGTGCACCCTCAGCAACTTTGTGATGACACCAAGCTGAGTGGTGAAGTTGATACACATGAGGGAAGGGATGTCATCCAGAAGGACTTTGACAGGTTGCAGGAGTGGGCCCATGTGAAATTCATGAAGTTCAAGATAGCCAAGTGCAAGGTCCTGCACATGGATGAGTGCAATCCTCAGTATTGGTCCAGACTGGGGGATGAATGGATTGAGAGCAACCCTGCAGAGAAGGACTTTGGGATACTAATGGATGAAAAGTTGGACTTGAGCTGTCAATGTATGCTTGCAGCGCAGAAAGCGAACCGTATCCTGGGCCGCATAGCAAGAAGCAGGTTGAAGGGGAGGGGGATTCTGGCCTCTCTAGTCCACTCTGGTGAGACACCACCGCATTCAGAACTGGAATTCTTAGCACAAGAAAGACATCAACCTATCAGAGTAAAGGAGGGCCACAAAAATGACAAGAGATTAGAACATCTCTCCTATGAGGAAAGGCTGAGAGAGTTGTGGTTGTTCAGTTTTGGGGAGAGAAGACTCTAGGGATACCTTATTGAGGCCTATCAATATATAAAGGGGGCTTATAAGAAAGATGGAGGAAGACTTTTTACCAGAGACTGTAGTGATATGACAAGGGATTATTATTTTAAACTGAAAGAGAGTAGATTTAGATTAGTTAAAAGAAGAAATTGTTTATGATGAGGCTGGTTGGACATGGGAAGAGATTACTCAGAGAAGTTGTGGCTGCCCCATCACTGGAAGTGCTCAAGGTCAGGTTGGCTTTGAGCAACCTAGTCTAGTGAAAGATGTCCCTGCCCATGGCAGGGGCTTTGAACTAGGTGATCCCTGAAGGTCCTTTCCAACCCAAACCATTCTATGATTCTATGATTGATTCTATGATCCTGTGATTCTATGACCTAATTCCTCAATTGATATCTATTTCTGCACAACATTCTAGTACACAAAAGCAAATCCATTGTATCAACTCCTCATTTCCATAGTATCTCTAAAGATCATTAAGCCTTGTGAGAGTTAAAGGCTGATAATGAAATTATCTCATATGCTACCTACTCTAAAGAAAGCTATAAGAAGACAGGTTGACAGCAAAATATCTAAGGTTAAGCACCAATGCTAAACCACGCATCAAGATGACAGCGAATTTCTAATGATACAGTTAAGAAAGAACTAACAGGGGAGCACACTGTAAGTGTATGGTGTTTATAAATACTATGCAAAATGAATCAGGACAGACTCATACTGGGACAATACTCTATTTTGAAGCATGAAGGATTGGGGTTTTTTTATGGTTATCCATCAGGTCAAATGAGAATATAGAGATGTTACTTGTAATATGGGGACATTGTTTCTTGTCTCTATATTTAGAGTTCTCTACATTCTGACTTTTATTACCACTGGGTATTTTCCTAAAAGTGTCTGAAGGGTTTAAAAGCAAAAATTACACCTAAAATTCAGTAGGATCTGTGGTCTGACTCTGTTGGATGCTCAAATTTACCATGAGAAAAGATAATGTTTAAGTCAAATGTACAATAAAGTTCTAAACAAGCACTAAGATTTTCCCCGTACCTGGCAAAATCTGCCAGAAGCAAATGAATAGAAAAAAAAAAAAATAATGAGGGGGACGATGGGTGCATATATCTGCGAAGGTTTACAGATAATATGCAATGCTTCATAATACAATTCGTAATAGTTATGTGGCCACTAACAGCTGCCTAATATTGACTTTTATTCTCCAGTTACACTACTTAAGATCAACTCTTTTGAGTTCTGCCAGCTCAAAGTCAAATGGCAGAAGCATGTTTCTGGTTTTGACTGCTAATATTTGCAAAGCATTATTGATTCTGAAGGGTTTCAAATATGTCTCAAGTTATTCAAATAAAGCTTTTCTCTGTTTCTTTGTTCCAAGGCATTTACCCTAACCAGCATTTTACAGATAATTAGGCATATTGGGGGAGAAACAGTACACACAATAAAGATTCCTAAAGACAGTTATTTCTATATATTCATTGCAGTTCTTAAAATTGCAAACACTGATACTTGATCTTATATATAGTATGCATCTTGGGTGGAATTCATGTACGCTCAACTATGTATCTAAAACTTTGTCCTCAAAATTTGGACTATAGAAATGATTACTTTTAGATTATATGAATTTAGATTCTTTTACAAAGGAATTCCAAAATCCCATTTGGGAATCTCTCATTCACTTGTTCTGGTAAAAAAAACAGCTGGATAAATATCTTAAACTAGATAATGGACTTTGAACAAAGCAAAAGCTGAATATGCCATACCCCACCTAGAATAGAAGAGCTTGAATTTTTTCATAAAAATCCATCTCATAATAAAAAAATAATTAAAATAAAGCCAACAAACAGGCCTTTGATGTTTTCATTAATATTCAAAAGTATTTGGTACATATCAGGAAAAGCAGGATCAAATCATGGATAGGTTTGTACCAGATACCTCAAATTAGGTAGGTCTTCTGAAGACACTGATGTTTAGCAGCTGAATATTTGTCTCATTTCTGTGAATTAAATCTTTCCAAAGAAGGTATTCTGCTCAATTAAAAAGAACAGACTTTGGGGTAACAGTGCACTCATTTCTAGATAAATCCATTCACTGCTGCTTAAAGTTGCTGTGCTCAGTAGAACTTGGGTTTATTTCAGTGTGTGAGGTGTAGCCAATCTTTCCAAACTCACCTATGGAATATTATTTCAAACTCTGCATCTGCTGTAAGTAATTGATTTGGCAGAAAAAAATACTTTGAAAGTTTCCTTTTACCTTTTTAGTTATTTCCATCTCAATTTTCCCTGTGCCTTTTGCTTTCTTTACAATGCCTCCTTTTTACTTTCTTCTGTTTTTTATCATGTTGATGATTCCAGATAGCCTTACTTGTACTGTCAATCACATGCCATCCTGCCCAAGAGCATATGCCCCTGAAAGTCACATGGGATAGCTCATTTTTATCCATCTTTTTCAAAGGAAATTCAATTTAACAGTCATTTTGAATAGCATAAAACTCTGACTTTTGGCATCTTCATTTTACATGAAAGCACCAGATTCTCTTTCTGTCAAAACACTGGAGTTCTCTGTAGGAAGAATTCTACCCTTCACAGATTGGTGTGGTAATAAGCATGTAGTAAGTGGTACACCTTAATAAATCAAGTCCTCAAGAGACTGGACTGTCTGTATTTCATCAGAAGAGAGCTGTGATTATTTGAACCATATGTATCTTCTAAAGCTCGAGAGTTTTATAAATTGATTCTTTCACTTGTTAACACTATTAAGATATTAAACATAATGTAAAACATATTTTGTGAGTATAATTTAAAGGAGACATTTCTTTGTATGCTTACTTCTGTAGAAATAAATTGGATGAAATAGATAATTTCAAAGACAATTTCATGGATGCTTACGTCATACTTAGACTGGAATAATTTCATAAATTTCATATGAAAATTTTCACATTTATATTTCGTCTGGAGTGTTTTCATAGACAAACACATTTCTGTGTTTAAAAGAAAAAGTCTAACATTAATACATGGTTTTTTTACCCATAACACTATCACTTATTATCACCTACTTAAAATGCTTTATTAAAGAGGTAAGGATCATAAGGGTTTGAAGTCACTAGGGAGTTTTAGACAGCAACATTATACTGGTTTAATATTGCTAGCATGAATAAACATCCACCCTATTTGGGACTGAGAGCTGGGGACTTGTAACAACAATGGTATGATGTCATTCTGCATAAGCAATTAATATAGTTTCATATTTTCTGTCACAACCACATTTGAACTGCATTGTCAGAGAACACTTTGGGGATGTGTATGCCTTTTCTGAGAAAAATCATACTGGAAAGTTTAACAAATTTTTTTGATTAGAATCCCTGGTATAAGGAGTATGTCAACTTGACTGTAGCAAATTTGTTTGAATGTACTCCAAAATTTGCTATGTAACACTGAAATGAATCAAAAAAATAAATGATCTATCACTCAGTAAGTAATATCCAGCTAACTGGAAATAGATATGGAATCAATATAGTAAACTTAATTTTAAATCTTTGAAAATCAATGGTCACTGAAATATCGTTATGTATTTTCATTAAAAACATGTTGAGAATGCATGGAAGGAATTATCATTTAAATAAAATTTTAACATTGGAATTATGAAAGTTTCCTCTCTTTCTGAGTTGATTCCCTGTCTGTTTCTCTGGTTCAGAAAAAATATGGGAGTAAAACTATTATTCATGAATACTCATGTATTCATGTATAATTCAGATGTTCCACATCTGTTTAATCTATGTTGGTGTGATTACCTAGCTCAAACTTAATGAACTCAGCCGGGAAAAATGGCAGATAAGTTCTGGATTCGACCTTATACCAGAGGCCATAGTAGCTTACTACTGCTGTAATGAAAATCAACAATAAGATCCAGAAATTGGTGGAATCACATATATTGCTGTCAGAAAACAAATGGCACTTCAACATACACTACTGTTACTCAGGTACTGTAAATGTTTTCAGCTGACTTATGAAGAAGTTTTCCTCTAATAGAGTCTGTAAATTGGCCATTCACTGCATTGAATTTCTTAAGAATTAGTAACATTAAATTGAATATCAGATAATTTTTATTGGACTGGCATGTACTTCTAGAAAAGAATGTTAAAATTGCAGTAAACCCAGCTTGTATGAAGATTATGTGTGCCTATTTTTAATTTAGTAACTGTGGAAGTTTCCAGCAGGAACTAGAAACATTAAGAAATACTGTGTAAGCATATATTTTGTTTCTTTCAGTAGTATGTAACATATTGGTACTATAAGCTGTGGTAGATTTGCAATGGTTATATTTCTGTTGTTGAGTAACTAAAACCAGATCAATTATAGTGTTACTAACTGAGTATGTTATTTTGTCAGCAGGGAAGAAAAACTAAATATTTGCTAGATGTGACAGACTGTATATATGTCACATTATATATGTGACATACAATAATTTGAAATGGAAATTTCAAGAATTAGGACATGAGCTAACATGATTAGTTGTGTTAACAAAATTTTTCTGCCATAAGCTGAGTAGAATTAGAAGAAACAAAAATATACCCTATGATTTATTACATGTTCCAGTTATAGGTTTTTACAATATTCTTAGAAAAAAAGGGAGAAAAGAGTTTTGTATGGCATACAGATTAGAATTATTCTTGTCTCCTCAAACCGTACCTTTTAATTTCAGAAACTTTTGTCTCTGTAATTTAAGCAAACTCACAGGGAAAGTTCTTTTAAAGCTTTCACTATAATTTAAACTTCATCACTAGGTCCATGCATTCAGAGGAAGAATACCAAACAAACAAAATTATTCATGGACTTTGCTGCACCAGCTCGCTTCATGAAGCCAATTACATTCTCCAAATATAGCTAGATAGCCAAAGTCACCTGCTGTTAAGAGCAGAGGTTGAATCATGTGAGGGGAGTTATGGACTAATGGGTTTTTGCTTGTCATTACTAGACTTTGCTTTCTGTCTCCTACCCTGCCAAGTTTCTGAGGCATCTGCCTGGCAGCCACACAGATAAAACCTCAAGCAGTGAAAGTTCATATTTTGGTTCCCCTCACAGCCTTTTAAGTTTGTCTCCTACTGATCCATGTTCCCCAAATAGGATACTAAATTGTCTTCAGAACTGTGTTTTAAAAGTATAGTGGCAACTTTCAGCATTATTACTACCACCAAACTATTACTAGTTTTCTCTTTGTAATTAATTCTGCCTTTACAGTTCTTGGCTCAGATTTTGCTAGCAAACCTCATGTGGCAGGAGTGACTTCAATCATCTCTCGCCAACTTACACTATTGCTCAACCGGTTCAGTTGCTTCCTGGTTCACCTGAGTTAGTGTGTCCCTCCACTACTTGGCGATTACTATCATGGCTCTATAATTAATTTTGCAGAAATATAGATGACTGATGACTGTGAGCACAGGAAAGTGATTCTGCAGCATAGTTTTTTTAGAGTGAGTTTTTATCTCTATTATTTTTCCCAGGGAAGAATACTTCTGCCTCCTGTTACCAATTTTATACGGAATATTGCCAGTTACAGGTCTTACCCTTGTCAGAAAGATCTAACCACTTGTAAGATTATATTTTTGTCCTTGTGATTGATGACTCTTTAGAGTATCCTTGAATAGTAATCTGCCTAAAGGTACTGGTGGTTTAAAACTGAAGGATACTTGTGTTGCCTGATGTTGCTATTAACCTGTAGTTCATAAACTGTGTCACAGATATTTCAGGCTCTCCCATATGCCTCCTTTTAGGTGTTCCTCCTTTTTTGTGTTACTGTTTTTTGGTTTTCCTCCTTTTTGTTTCTGTCCCTTTCTTGTCATGTGTAATCAGATTTTGGTTATCATGTCAGCTATACAGCAAAAAGCAGAACTAACTAAAATTACATAAGGCTCACCAAATTTTTATAAATATTTATATTCCAGGACTAACAGTTGCTGGTAATTGGAAACACAAATTGTCATGCAGGTGTTCACATTACCTAGTCTTTATATCTGTGGCCTTTTACATTATTGATGGGGACAGAAGGCAACCCCAGTCGTTACCTCTTCCTGTAAGGCAGCACTGAGACGTCCACCGTACATACTCAACATGTTCAAAGTGCCAGACTCATTTGTCAGTGCCCTGCATCTGGAAAACATCTTTGCTGGAAGAATGTTCTGCAGAATGAAGTAGTGTGGGAGGTGAGACTATATTTCTGTAGAATTTAAAAGGGGAACCAAAGATTTTTATGAGGGCAAAAAAGGGCAAAAGCAATAGCCTCGTGCAGTTGTGATGATGTAATGCTATGAAAAACAGAGCAGAGCAACAGCAACTCTTTCACTCCCTGAGATAAAAAATATCTGCAGTGATAATTGTCTACATTCAAGATTCAAAGTTATATCTTACTCACTACATGCTTAATTTCTGAGAACGTGTTCTAAAGGAGAGCTCACTATACTCTTGCTGCTGTGGAGCAGCAATGAGGGTTTTACATTTAATGTCCTAAGCATATTTCATTAGGCATTCATATTTAAGACAATATTGAAATAACATCATAAAAGGGTGACTTCACTTTTTTTCAATAGAAAAACGGCTGTTTTAACACAGTCTTGGAAGTTAGAAAGAATTAACATTCAAGAAATCAGCTTGTATGAATATGATTAACATTGTTTGACAAATTGCTAACAGAATCCATCTTGTTGAAGAGGATATAATATGAATATATTCACCAAAGTAGATTTGCTACAAGAGAAAGCGTGGTGAGCAAGATCAGTCTGAATTTTTGTCAGTGAGCTTTAGCAGACAGGTAACAAACCTTCAGATTTGTTCTCAGCATTAAAAACAGCAAGAAATAAGATTTGTTTTCTTAGGAAATGTAGTCTGTATGTCCAGACCTGCTTTAAGGCTTTCACGGGTAAGTGAAGTGCCATACAGGAGCATGTAAATATTGAAGCAGTCCTTTCTTTGTTGAGTAAATTATTGTTTGTACAGTAACAGTGCAGTTTTAGTTATAGTTTAGTTTTAGATTAAAAACCAAGTTCAAAGTCCAAAAGCTGAAAAACATTTTCTCAAATTTAGACATAGTACACTGAGGCAACTTGACGCTCTGTTTTTATCTAAAGATGGGAGTAGAAATGATCTTTTGTCCTGTGTGTTGAGCATAAACAGTATCTTTTCCTTGAACAATTCATCTTCTTTTTCTCTTGCTTTTTATTTCTTTACACAAGATCTTTATAAAGGAAGGGCTTATTGTCACTAAAATCTACAGAAACTCCATAAAAGGAAGGGGTTTACTCAGCTGAAATCTTTAGCCATTCCTATGTGAGTGAGGAGCCAAGGGTTTCTATTCCATGTGCTAGAACAGTTTATATACTTTATCAATTATCTGTTTAATATAAAATGCATAGAGTATTTTGAGCACTAGAACTAGAACTTCTTTCCCAGAAAAGCAATTTACCTGTTAAATTAGAGTCATGCTACTGCTTGTTCAGTCTTCCTGAAGCTTGACTATTTTGTTGCACAGCTTCCACAGGAAATGGGGAAAGCATCCATCCTTCCCTACCAATCTAGTAGCTAATAGCTTGTGATTATACCTTTTTATGGAAAGAGAAAGATCTGGGTTTCAATCCATTTAGAAAAGGAAATTGAAGTCATGTCTGCTATTTCTCAGGTGACTGATTTAGCCACTAGAATATTTCATAAACCTTAAGCAGCACTATGATTTCTCTGACCAGCTTCTGAAAGAAAATTGCATTTGCACCTGATCTTGTAAGTATGCTAGATGTGCCCAGCTAAACATAGCTGTTAATCCTAGTATGAGGTAGAAGAAAAGCCTCTTTTTAGGTTATGCTCAAGTTTATGCATGATCGAGAAACTGAATTTTTCAAATTAAGGGTATGGGCATGACCAGGAGAACAACTCCTGACACCTTGAGGAGTCCATTTACATCACGTAGGATCATGGTGAGATTCAGTTGCCTAGAAATGACAGGCATCTTCTGCCATTTTAGACTCATTGATATCCCACCCATTCTCCTGGCATTCAGAAGGTGCTGTATCCTATTTGTCTACACTATCCTGATGTCTCAGATATCTTACAATGTTCAGAAACCCTAGTACCTTTCAAAGGAACTATGTAATACTAGCACATTCATGTTTCAGTAACAAAATTGCTCCCCAGGTCCCACTGCTTGGTGTTTTCAGCCCTTCCAGATGACAGGTTCACTTCTGTGCTTGTCTCTACACTCTCAGCAAAAACGTGCCTGTATAGCTTTGCTGGAGGTAGTCTTAGAAATATCTCTTTTTTACAAGTTTGATCTTGAAAGGTGTTTAATATTCTCAACTTTCATGTAAGACGACGAGAGTTGCAGGTGTACTTGGCAGGACTGAGCCTTAGAAGAGCAGTTACCAGTTTCTGTGGTCAGGTAGAGGACTGTTCATGGTGCCTTGTGTTCTCATTGAGAACATGTGGGTGATATCTCTGATCTATGTAAAGAAATATTGTCTCATTTATGAAAAATTTGCCTTCAGGACATCATGGAAATAAATCAGGGGAAGCTACCACAGTATCCTTTAGTGGCTTGTATATAACCAGAATTTAAAATGCATTTCTTCTAACTCCAAGACTGACTCAAAAATAAAATATATTGGATGGTTTATATTCTTGCAAATAAAAAGTGGCTTTATTTAGGAATAAAAGAATATTTCTGGTTCTGCTTTCATTTTGTTTCTAATCTGATCACAAACAGGCAATGTTCTTCTGAAACAGCAATCTGCTGGATTTGCTTGGCAAGAGAAACCCACTTTGAAAGGACCATTTCTACACTGCTATGCAGCTTTCTGCTGAGTGTATCACTATCAAAAAATGTATATATGTCTACTGGTCAGTATGCAAAGCTTAGACAAAAAAGACTCTTGTTTTCTTCTCACGGTGCTTCTCTCTGTGTCTTAGATTTTCCATTTGTTAAATGAGGGCAATCACACCCAGGTACAAAGTGTTTTGACCTCTAATGTTAAAAAAAATTATGAAAAGCCTAGACATTAAAATTATTATGCATGGCTATTTAACCAATAGATTCTTTTTGAAAACAGTTCAGGAAATAAAATGGTTGTGAGGCTGAATTTCTCATATGACTGCTTTGATAGAAATTTTATCATCTAGGGAAACAGCTTTCAGAAAGCAGTTGCTTCACCTGAATCAAACCCAGTCAACAAATGGAAGAAAACACATTTATCCTATTATTATATTCCCTTACCATCATGCACACACCATAAATAATAATTTAAAAGAAAAAGAAATTGTGGGAATTTGTTGGATTAAATTGGTATCCTCATTGAAAGTTAAATTTTTGCCTTGGCTCAAAATATTTGTTCTCTTCTGTATACTTTAAGATATAAGTAAGGTATCTCATGAGGAAAATTTTTCTGGGTAAGTTAAATTCAAAGTCAAATATAGAATTTCAATGTTATTGGTTTGGAATGCCCTTTTCTCAGGGAATACAGGATAATTTTTTAATAGTGATTATGAATTTTGATGGTTTAATATTTGGGTACCTTATGACACTGCATTCTCAGGTTAAAGATATTCATCATTTTCTGAAAATCACAGCATATATGGATGGCATATTTGGTATCCCAACTGGATGCCATAGTGATAGACTTTTACAAGGTCTTTGTCTAACAAGTAGGATCAGTCCCCTTACAGAAGACCAACTGTGGCCTTTATGTGGCTTACAGGCTGCAGCATGGATGAATGTGCTGGTGTGGTACATGAGCTTCCATCCCAATGGCACGAGAGCCCATTTGTTAGTTCTGAGACATTCCCATGTCTCCCAGCATCAGCTGTTGGACCACATTCTAATAATCAGAACAACTGTGTTTAGGAATATCTGTGAGGATAAACTAAAAGAAATTTAGTTGCTTTTACCAAGAGTGATTTTATTCCTTCAAAATTAAACAATTTGCCACAATATAGACATAGCTTCTTTACCCCAGTCCCAGCTCCGCTTTTCCAGGGGCAGTCCTAAGGTACTCTTTGTAATGACTTCTTTTGAGGCTTCCTGATAGCAAAATGGCTTTCAGCCTCTCTGGCCTGCTACTAGCTGGGCTGTGTTCTGCACCATCTGCTCAAGAGCGCAGAAAGACCCCTGTGCTTGCCTCTTTCTTCCTTCCTGAGGCCCGATTCCAAGTTTCTGCAGCATTACTCAGGATGAATTTCCTTTTGTCTGAGGAAGTGACTTTTGCCTTGACCATGTGCAGCTAAGCCCCAGCTCCCCTTATCTGATCAGCATATTTCTTGATAAAGTTAGCAATCACTTGGAAAAATAGGAATATTAATTTTACAGAATTCATACTGTTTTCACTGAATGTAAAGGCAATATTTTCAGTGAAGTGAGTGCAGACAGTGCTGGGCTTAAAACAAGCAACCCTTTTCCCCCTCGAAAGGTAAACCCAGAATAACACTGTGAATACAGCAAAAACTGCAGTTTGACATGCCTGAGGGAAAGACGAGGAGACAATTTCCAGTAATTTTTTCAATTTCTCTCAGTTCATTCATTTTTTCCTGTTTGCAGTTAATATCCTAAGCAGTGTTTTTTCCTTTTCAGAAAATGTTAGGAAGAAAACTTATTTACCCCTATCCTTATCTCTTAATATATTGAGCACAAAGATTTTGATGTAAAGATTCACACAAAAATCTCCCGGAAAGCTGGCTCATTTTGAAAATTGTTCCCAGGTGTTTTGTGTCTTTTTCTTACTCAAAGATTATATGATTAGCATTTTAATGTCCCACAACTTCTTGTCTAGTTCCTAGGAGGATATGAAAATGAAGCCATGAAAGCTAAGCTGTTTGGTATTTATCACTCACACTCTGATTGTATTTCAGAGCTCTGGGATTTAAACAGGACTTCAGTCTTTCATAGCCCATTTGGATATCTTGGTCTTCATATAATGCTGCTGGATGAGTACCAAGAACGACTGTTCGTGGGAGGAAGAGACCTCTTGTATTCCCTCAGTTTGGATCGAATCAGCGACAACTACCGAGAGGTGGAGTAAAAAGCTGTATATATTAGTCACTTCATGTTGTAATGTATAGCACACGATATCAGAATTTGCATGAGTAGAAATGAGATAATGGAGTTTTTGTAGATGTTTTGTCCACAAACCATAAGGTCATGTTTATATTTAAGAAAAATACACTAAATACCATTTTTTTCCCCAGTAATAACCCATAAGGATCACTCTAGGTGAAAAGATCTGGGGGTTATTTAGCTATTTCTCACTGTTTTTCAGCATATTTACAGACATTTAGAGCCTCCCACACTTTGTGTGTACTTGATTTCTGTATGTCTGTTATATTGTCAAGGTATAATTTCTCCCTGGTATTTGTGGGGGCCTTTTTGACAGTTAATGAAAAAAATGTTTAAAAAAAAATAAATAAATTAACACATAAACTATGAGACATTCAATAGCAACATAACCTGTGCAGCTAATTTTTAGCCTTCTTTAGAAACTGGATTTTGCATTGGCTTTGAGCCAGAGGTTCTATTAAGTAGTTTCTGAAAACTGCATTTGAAGTCTACTCAGTGGTCTGTAGTGGAGAGGTGGTTTAAGTCATAATCCTGTCAGAGAGATTGGTACATCATAGAAACCACAGCTGACCGGCAAACTGGCAAATGAAGTGGAAAGGATGGAGTTTGAGGTGATATGAGTCTTGGCTTCCTTACTTCTGCCCTTGGCACCTAGAATTGGGAGCATGTGGTGGCAATGGCAGCTAGAGGAGTATTGCTCCTGCCTCAATCATCTTGGCTGTGGACAAACAATGTCTTGAAATGTTTTAGAGTTTTCCTTGAGTACTTTTTGAAATTTCCCCATGGTATTTTGATACATTTACATTCGTTCTCAAATTAGTAAATGAATGAAAAAGTGAGTAAATAAAGCCCCTCTGGAGAAATATGATTGTGTTAATTTCCATACTGCATGTTTCAAATGCTTTTCTTTCAGCCCCCCTGTTGTAAGTGAATATCACTTTTCTCATGCCAACACCCTGGTCAACTTTACCATAAGCAACCTTGCTTATGTCCAAGTGTAATTAGTATGTTTCTCTACTGTGAACAGATATAATAAGCTTTATCCGCTTTATAAACAGTTTGGGAAAAGCAATTCCACATATGGGGAAATGGATATACTCAGAGAGGCCATTTAAGCATTTATCTACATTTAAAAATATAAAATATATTTTTAAACTCCTCAGAGAACCATGTTACATACTGAGTTTTGCTCCTCCACAGTGAGATATGAATTAACTCCTTTTCCATTTGCTAAAAATTATTAATATCCTGTAAAAAGATATTAGAGCTCAGGGATATGAAAACATTTAGGAAGCACTTGTTTCTATAAAATAAACCTTTTCCCTCCCTCTTCTTCTGCCTTTGGCAGTAAATCTGTATGAGGAAAGACGAGAGGATAGAGCACTTTATGCTTCTGTCCAACCACCATTGTCCCATCTGGACACACTCTTGAAGTTCGTTGCTCTCCTTCTTGTTGTTTTTAGATGGAAGATCAGCTGATTACTCAAAACCATACTCTCTGTCTTGAGACTTGTTTGCAGAGTATGAAAAATTAATGGAAGCTCTTCTTGCCTGCTTGCCTGCTTTTATGAAGTGCAAAAGATGAGCAACTGGAATAAATGGAGCTTGACCTAGCATGTTTAGAAACATGACCTCACTGGGACTTAGCTCCCTTGAATACAAATGTCATGATCCTTTTCTCTTTTCCCAGTGCTCGCTCAGTGCAGATCTCACTCTGTGATAGCTGGGGAAAACTTGATTGTCCCACAGCACTATCCGCAGAAGTGTGGAATGAGATGTTTCTGTTATACAAGAGCTTAATTACTGCGATACACTGGGGGAAGATCCTGGAATTGAGAGACTGGTTGATTCATTATTACCAAAGTTTTTCATTAATCTGCCTTTAACTGTGTGTTGGTTATCCCTTGACTGACTCTTTCAGACTGAAGATTTTAGCTTAAACAGCAGTTATAGTTTAGTCTAAACTAGCATACTTAGTCTAAAACACCAGTTATAACCTAGTGAATGTATAAGAATGAAGGCAAGGATGAGTCACTAACTGCCAAAGAGATGTTTCATAAAGTTGGTAGCTTTGGGGCCAATTTGCATAGATCTTTTTCCTCTTCTGTGTTCTAGAGAACAGTTCATGTACCTTAATTCATTGCCATCTCATTTTCCACCATTTGGAATACGAATATGTTCTCTAAAAATCAAACTAAAACCCATTCCCAATTAGAGACGTATCTCTTTGCTGGAAAATGTTCTAGCAATTCAGTTCTAGCAAGCGTATTAGAAGATCCCAAAGTAAAACAACAAAATGTCTAGTGATCATAAAATGCCTTTGCACTGAGACCTGTGGACTGCCAAAGTAATCCAGCATTTCCAAAAAACTCAACTTGGGATGCATACGAAGTATGCATCCTATAAATCCACATTTACTGGACTGTATTTTTCCTTAAAGTTCAATTCTCTTCAGCTTCTAAATAGAAAGCAGCACTCTGAAGGGTGGGTTATAACTTTTTCACATAAGTTATTAGCTGGTTTTGTACACATCTACCAACAGTATGTTAAGCATGTATTTTTCTGACCACTTTTTATATCTAGTAAAGAAAAGATATACACAAAATGGTAAAAGTCATTGAGGGAAGAAAAGTACTACTGTCATCCTTGCATTGGTTGGGGAATTCAAAGATCTGGGTTGAGCTCTCAAATGTGTCACAGGCTTTCCCTGTCATCTTGGACAAAGACAGAGCCTCACTTATTCATTGGACAAATTATATTTCCTTTGCCTACTTTGCATTTTTTGTACCCTTTCTATCCCTCTTTTCATATAACACATACAGAAATTTTCTGGCTTAGATTATTTAACATATCTTAGAATCACAGAATCATAGAAACATAGAATGTTTCAGGTTGTAAGGGACCTTAAAGGTCATTGAGTTCCAACCCCCCTGCCACGGACAGGGTCACCTCCCACTAGACCAGGTTGCTCAAAGCCCCATCCAGCCTGGTCTTGAATACCTCCAGGGATGGGGCATCCACAGCTTCTCTGGGAAACCTGTTCCAGTGTCTCACCACCCTCACAGTAAAGAATTTCTTCCTAGTATCTAAGCCTAAATTTCCCCTCTTCCAGTTTAAAACTATTACACCTTGTCTTATCGCTCCACTCCCTGATAAAGAGTCCCTCCCCATCTATCCTGTAGGCCCCCTTCAGGTACTGGAAGGCTTTTGTAAGGTCTCCCTAGAGCCTTCTCTTCTCCACGCTGGACAATCGCAACTCTCTCAGCCTGTTGTCATTAGGAGAGGTGCTCCAGCCATCTGATCATCTTCATGGCCCTCTGCTGGACNCTCCAGCCATCTGATCATCTTCATGGCCCTCTGCTGGACCTGTTCCAACAGGTCCATGTCCTTCCTGAGTTGAGGGCTACAGAGCTGGACACAGTACTCCAGGTGGGGTCTCACTACAGTAGAGTAGAGGGGCAGAATCACCTCCTTCAACCTGCTGGCAACTCTTCTTTTGATGCTGCCCAGGATGTGGTTGGCTTTCTGGTCTGCCAGCACGCATTGCCAACTCATGTTGAGCTTCTCATCTACCGACACCTCCAAGTCCTTCTCCTCAGGGCTGGTCTCCAGCTATTCTCCGCCCAAATTGTATTTGTGCCTGGGATTGCCCTGACCCAGGTTCAGGACCTTGCACTTGGCCTTGTTGAACTTCATGAGGTTCATATGAGCTTACCACATATCTTACAGTAAGTTTTTGAAAAAAAGTTACCCACATGCTTTGCTTTCTGTATGAAGAATACCCTAACACTAAGAGTCGCAAGAAGGAGGGAGATTATGCAATGTGGTTACATACAAGTACTTGAAACCTTGTGTAAAGCCAAACCTTTGGAGGTACCCTCCACGTGACCTTTGCTTTCCCTAATATCTCATTCCCTTTGACACCACCTTTGGAATCAATCTTTACACATACTTAGGATTTGATCCAAGTTCTTTAAGGCTTGTAATGATCTAACACACTGATAGAGAACTTTCTTTGATATCTGGTGCCAAATTTATTTTAAGAAGTATTGCATTTCATTGTAATTGGTACCAGAACATATCTTTGTTGACAGCAAACTTGAACCATTGCCAGTAGTTCACCACCACTGATCTAACAGTCATAGAGAGGAACGACCTCTGGTTCTATCTTTTGTCTCTTATTGGAGTGAAAATAAACTGCACTTCCTACTTGTCCACAAACTCCTTATAGATACTCTTTCTTCCTAGCTTCTGCTTCAAAGGGCTCATGAAGACCTTAGTCTGAAGAGATGCCTTCCTATTTCAATAAATAGACTTGTGCAGGCAGATTTCAATGTGCTGTTTCTGATCCAGTATGAGACAACTCCAGATTAGGATTTATGTCTCTGTTGTAATAAACTATAGAGCTCTCATAGTATATCCTGCCTCTAGTAAAGCTAGCTGTACTTCCACTCCAGAGCTGCCTGAACACAAGTCTGCAAGAGCAGGGGTTGCTTGTATCTCCTTTGAAAACCACGTATATAATATCCATATATACACACATATAATATCCAGCCATAACCAGATATTTTTGCAGAATTTGTGCTCCAGCCAAACACACTATGTGTTAATTAAGCACTATTTATTGACTTAAACCAGTAATGGGATAGTTGAATTGCTTAATCGCTCTGTCATATACTAGAGTTCAGAGTAGCTCACACAGTAGTCTATTCTGGCCTGAAGTGCTATAAAGCTCATACAATTTCTTAAACTGAGTTTTTGTTAGACACGCCATCCTGTTTTTTGAGGCTAGTGACTGAATAGGGAAGCTGTTTGGAGACACTAATTAGCATTCCAGCTCCAATTCAAGTTTTCCCCCTATCTGAATTTGCTCAGAATCTGTTGCTTGTACTGCCTTGTAATTCCCTTTTTTCCCATGAGGAATACATTTAAAAGTAGCTTTTTCCTGTCTTTTAAACACAGTGGTAAGATTACATCATCCAGGTCTCAAGAATGATAACTTTATGGTGAAAGATGAGAAAACATCACTAAACAAGCAATTTAAAAATTTACTCTACAGCAGCCTGTGCTACTAAAGTCATAATGCAGACATATCTACTTCAGGCAACTAACATGGGTGTGCCTCAGAGGTAGGTAATATGCTACAAGCATCTAAGATAGATTCCTACACCTCTGCACAAGCTGTGGAAAATATACAGAGATCTTTGCCTTGCTTACTCCTTCTGTTAGGCATCTTTTGCTAAGATAAAACCATTACAACTATCCCAACAGGAAATAAATGTATGGCTAAACCAATACAGAACCAGGGCTTAACCTTTTGATTAGCATAACTTGCTCAGGAAGCAAAGCCCTCCATCTCCTCTGCAAGAGGGTTTGTGCACACCTCCCCTGCTTCTCCTCAGATCACAGAACAGATCCTCCCCCAGAAAATACATTGAAACATATGGAAGACAGTGAGATCATTAAAGATGGCTTCAAGATTAACATGGCTTCATCAAGGACAAATAGTACCTGACTAACCCAGTGGCCTTCTACAATGGAGTGACTGCATCAGTGGACAAGGGAAAAACTACAGATGTCATCTACCTACATTTCTGTAAGGCCTATGATTCCTACCTCTAAACTGGAGAGATATGGATTTGATGGATAGACTATTAGATGGATAAGAAATTGGCTAGGTGGCCACATCCAAAGAGTTACAGTCAATGGCTGAATATCCAAGTGGAAACCAGTAATGTGCCTCAAGGGTCTGTGTTGGGACCGTTACTATTTATTATCTTCAATGGCATAGACAGTGAGATTGAGTACACCCTTGGCAAGTTTGTGGATGACACCAAGCTGACTGATGAAGTTGATACACACGAGGGAAGGGATGAAGTTCAAGATAGCCAAGTGCAAGGTCCTGCACATGGGTGGGTGCAATCCTCAGTATCGGTCCAGACTGGGGGATGAATGGATTGAGAGCAACCCTGCAGAGAAGGACTTTGGGGTACGAGTGGATGAAAAGTTGGACATGAGCTGGCAATGTATGCTTGCAGCCCAGAAAGCCAACCATATCCTGGGCTGCACTGAAAGAAGTATGGCCAGCAGATTGAGGGAGTTGATTCTGCCCCCCTCTATTCCACTCTGGTGAGACCCCCACCTGGAGCACCATGTCCAGCTCTGGAGCCCTCAGCACAGGAAGGACACGGACCTGTTAGAGTGGGTCCAGAGGAGGACCATGAAAATGATCAGAAGTCTTGAAAAATTCTCCTATGAAGAAAAACTGAGAGAACTGTGTTTGTTCAGCCTGGAGAAGAGAAGGCTCTAGGGAGACCTTATTGAGGCCTTTCAATATATAAAGGGGGCTTATAAGAGAAGTTGTGGCTGCCATGTCATTGGAAGTGTTCATAGGTTGGATAGGTCTTTGATCAAGCTGGTCTAGTGAAAGAATTCCCTGCCTGTGGCAGGGGGATTTGAACTAGATGATCTTTGACAGTCCTTTCCAACTCAAACCATTCTAGGATTCTATGGTTCATTCTATGATTCTTTACAAAGGACTAAAGTCTTGTTGCTTACACTGCAGCTGGTTTTCAATATGCCAGACAAAGTGGGGGCATTGGGTTACGTCTTTGATTTTTTTCTCTTAATTCTGTGTATGCATTTAATTCAGTATGTCTTAAGTGGAATATGTGCATATAAAATATTTTCAATAGCACTGGGACTAAGTACCCAAATACAAAAATAATCACCTACACACAGTGCATTTAATATTAGGTTGCAGAGTCAATTGCTTTATTCCCTCGGTGGTTTCTGTGTTCCTAACAACCACCTACAGCTGATGTGGGCAAAAGGCCCTATTTTATTCTGCTAGCTAGAACATTTCTTTGGGAAGTGGAAGCTGGGAAACGCTAGACTTCATATCTCCTAACTTCTAGGCTTTAATTGCCTATTCAATCCTTGACCAGCGAGTAAAGTGAATGACTGTGGACCCTGAGTTTCGCACTGAATGAACCAGGAACAGTCTGACCAGGGCAACTGAATGAGAGCCCTCATGGGAGTTCAGCAGAGTTCAAGTACCTCCCCAGACTACACGGCAACAATACAGAGCCTAGATAAGAGTTACTTCTGATCCTACACAGAGGACTATAAGACCATCTGACTGAAAACAAATTTTCTGATTCATTTTAGGTTCCTTGCAGGATTTAGATGGTGTCTGAACATAGGTGGCCTGATTTGGGCAATGAGACCTAAACACTGACAGGCTGCTGAAGTCAATAAGAATATAGCTGACCTCCTGCTTTTAAGCACTAGATCTCCAGGGTTTATAATTTATCCCCACTTTTCTTCTAATTTACTTTTCTTACAATTTATCACCAGAATTTCTTGGGCTAGAATTATTTCAAGAAAACTAAGTTAATTCCATTACAAAAAGGGAGAAAAAAAGCCTAGGAGAAGAAGGACGTAATTTTAAAATGTTTTCCAGATAGAATAATAATTTTTGATTGGACTATTGACAAAAATGTCTTAATGATGACATCTATTTTTTGATACTTACTTGGTTCAGCCAAGCCTGATATCACTGAAGTGAACATGTTTTTGTTTTCACTTTTAAAGTTTTAAGAAATGAAGTAATCATTCCACTCTGCTCAGTCATTTTTTAACATTATTTTCATCCAAACAAAACACGCATCTGGAATGAAACATAAATTTTATACAGTAGGTAACTGAAAAGATTCTTGCTTGTGTAATTTGGCTTCATTTCTAGTAACTGACTGTGAAGAGCTGATCCTACTCCCATGAGGTTAATTGCTGACCCTCATTAACTTCACTGTAAAACAGTTTATTTCCTAAGTGTCACTTAGAGCCAGAAATCAGTAGTTCAAAATTATAATTCTGTGTTGAAAGTCGCTGACAATTTAGCTGAGACATTTCTACTGCATTTACATAAAATGTTTAATGCATTAACTTTCTTTAAATTCTGTTGGCTAGCATTGTTTGCTCAGTTACCCTAAGCAAAACAGTTATGTTTTGACAAAAATATTTCTTACCTTGTTTTAAACTTTTATAGATATTTCAAAATAAAACTGGAATATTTTACTTGACAACTGTTCAAATAATGACAGAAACTTGATTTAACTTTATAACATACAATTACAAGTGTATATACAGTATGATGAGCCAAGTATAAAGATAAGTGCAAGGTCCTGTGCCTGGGACAACAAAATCAAAGATCCCAGTACAGCCTGGGATCTGTGTGGCTGGGGAGCAGCCATGCTAGAGGGACCTAGGGGTCCTGGTTAACATCAAGTCAGCAGTGTGCTGCAGCAGCAAAAAAGGCAAATTGGATCCTGGATTGTGTCTGCAGGGGCATTACTAGCAGAGACAGAGATGTGATCATGCCACTCCACTCAGCACTTGTCAGGCCTCACCTCGAGTTTTGTGTCCAGTTCTGATCCCCACAATTCAAGAAAGATGTGGAAGGACTGTACGGGATCCAAAGGAGAGCCACAAACATGATCAAAGGGCTCAAGAACCTGACCTTTGAGGAAAGACTGAAGGAGTTAGGTCTTTACTCCCTGGAGAGAGAAGGCTCAGGGGGAGCTCATGACAATATTCCAGTACTTAAAGGACAGCCATAAAGAGGACAGAGGTTCTCTCTTCACAAGGAGCCGCATGGAGGAGATAAGATGCAGTGTTTTCACTTTTAAAAGTTATAAGAAGATACCAGGAGATATTAAAGAATTTTTTTTCAATCACTGAAAAAACCTCCCCAGGAATGTGTTGGAGTCTTCATCACTGGAGGTTTTGAAGATGTGATACAACAGAGTGCTAGATAATTTCATCTAGGCTCCATTTCCCATGAGATGTTGTACCACACGATCTTTTGAGGTCCATTCCAACCTGGGTTGTTCTAGGATTCTATAATTCTATAATTCTGTTCTATGAGTTTTTCACATGAAATGGAGAAGCTGGATTGACATGATCAGACTCCCATTAAATGATTTTTATGTTGTTTTTTTGTTGGATTTTTTTTTCCCCTCAGATCCATTGGCCTAGTACACCTCTGCAGGCAGAAGAATGCATAATTAAGGGAAGAGATGCTGTAAGTATCGTTAATTACAAATCAAATATACTTTAATTATACTAGATAATATAACAAAGATTCAGGCATCCCTAAACTTCAGAGAGATCACAGTGTAGATCTCTAAGTGTTGCAGCTTAAAAACGTGTAATTACTGTGAACACACAGAATTATTAGTTTAATTGCTTTTCAAACCAGCTCATAAACAGGCAATGAACACTTCTGATCATCTGAACTTTCTCCTAATTCTTTTTTGTGTTGATATCAAAGAAAGTGTCTTAATAATTCTTCTTTCCCATTTCTGTTCCCTTTCTTTTCATATGCATAGGATATCTTCTCTATTCAAACTTTTTCACATTCTAATTTGTCTTTAAAATTCACATTTTCTAGAATAATTTCAAAAAAACAGTTGAATTATTAGTAATTATAAAATATACTCTAAATTGTTTTGCCCTACAGGGTTTTTTGTATATTAGTAAAAATATTCTGTTTTAATGAGCCCCGAAGCTGTTCTATTCTTGTGATCCAGTGCTTTGACTGTAATCAGTTCCCGGGGAAAGACCCGAAAGCTCACTGACATACAGCAGCTGATATCATTGGCACCATAAGATGAAAGTTCTTCTGGATGGGAGCTCTCTTTAATTTTGCAGTGCACCAAGCTCATTATCTGCACCTCATAAACACACAGCAAGTGCAACACCTAATAAATCCCACAGCTGAGAGAGCTCACACTGTAGCAAAGGATTTGAAAATGATGATAGTTTTACAGCAACAGTGACAGGAACGTAGGACATAGAAGGACGCATGTGCAGTTTTCCCACACAAACACACCAAACAGGCAGCCTTGACGATAACCACAACATATTCCCAGTGAAGATTAGGAAGCTATAAAGATTCCTGTTGAAGTAAAAGCCTGAGAACTTTCCGCATCAAGGGAATCGGTGAACCAAATTGGAAAATAATACTAATAATAATAAACCCCATGATACTTTACTCTCACACACACCTGGCCTAGAACTGATTCTTTTGAGGTATCTTAAAAGTTCATTACATTTTTCTAGATGCTTTTGTACCTTTGAGAATTTCAGATGGCTTTGGTTGAAAATTATGTTTTGCTATGTTATCCAAAATTTGTGGTCATATTAAGTAAATCCAAAACATAAATTCTTTGAATTTTATTTAATACTACCTCTCAGCATAGGCTGTTATTACACTTAAAGCTCTGTCATCTTTCCTTCACTGCTACATGATGGGATTTATTTTCTGGTACTTTGACGATATTCTTTGGGTTAAAAAAGTATGGAAACAGATACTGTTGTTCCAACATAATTTAAAGGTATCCCCTTCAGACTCACAAGATTCCTAATATTCAAAATCTTTTACAATCCACTTTGTCATTATGAGTCTTCGAATTTGCATTGTAATGAATGTAATCATTTAAAGAACCTCATATGTTTCTTACATCTCTCTGCACTGTGAAAGTTAGGTGTCTATAGTTTTTAAAAGATAACCACAGAACTTTTAAATAATCATAAGATTCCAGAACTGGACTCTTTAAGAAAAATATGTTAAAATTGTAAAAGCTGGAAATAGTGTAATACCAAACAATACCAAACAATATTCTGAGCCTCACATGAGACCTAATTATGTGTAGGACTATATGAATAAGACTAATTAATTCCAGGGAAACCCTTAGAAACTTTCATTAATATGCTCAGTATTCAGTAAGCTAAATTGCTCAACCTGAAAGGAATCTAAATTAGAATAAAAAACTTTCCTATTATTTTTCTTTTCACCTTCATTTTTTGTAGCCATAAGCTAATATTGGCCTAATGGCATTAAGTCTTAAAATCAACCCTTTGCTATTTCTAAGTTCTGAATGCTGTATTTCACACCATAAAGTCTCAGAAAAAAATTACTTATAGGTGTTCTTTGAAACCTTTTTCCTTATTTACATGTTATTTCTTTTTTTATTTTCCTTTGCAAAAGATCTTTTACTCAGTGCATAATTAATATTTAGTAGGACTGAAAATACTATAATAAACATCCCAGTGTTGAAGTACTTCATGTGTTTTCTGCTACCTCTTTCTATATAACAGAACAGACCACTTTTATAAGCTCTTGCAATCTTTAAAAGTTATCAGTTCATCTTGTAACAGTAAAACTGCAAGTACTGTAGTCATAAACACAGTTTCAGAGAGCTTGTAAGACTCTTGATAGGACATTTAGAAAAGCCTTGTCTTAACAACATGTGCATCATCCTAAACTCAGGCCACACTTTTGTGATCCGGATCAAGCCAAGGGAAAAAATCCTTCTGCTCTCATCCAGTGTGCCAGGAAACACACCTGTGGGCCTGTGGTTTGAGAGCTTTTGATCCTTTCAATTATTCTATCAGAATTGGAAATCATTCAGATATAGAAATCGAATTCTATAGTGATGACTAACTCCTTTACACTGAGAAGTTTCAGATGAATAAAATTCCATGGATCTATTAATATGTATACGGAACCTCCTAAAGTCAACCACAACATTTAATTAATTGACATAGTAGAAAGAAAAAATATTTTAATATTTCCTTGGCTGATGCATCTCTTCCTTGTTATGTGTACAGGATATTATTAGTTGGGCCAGCAGCAATGCCTAGTTGCCAGACACTTCCCAGAATAGGACCTTTTTAATTGTTTATAAATTATAATTCTAGCCATTTGGAATGACTTTTTTCTATATTTGGTATCTGCCTCATCCTGTTTTTTTTTTCTGCAGAAATTTTCAGGCATTTCTGTGAAGGCACACAAGAGAAAAAATGTGTAATTTTTGCCCATTTTTAAAAAATACCCAAGATCTCTCTTCCTCCACAGTGCTTTTGAGAGGAAGATCAAGACCTGCAGGCATATGTGGATAAAAAAGGAAACCATGGAGTAAAGAACAGACCGCCACTGAGAGAGAACAGAGGGAATAAGTCAGGAAGGTCATACTTGGAGGGGAGGGAGAATGAGGAACAGCAGCAGTGCACAGCAAAGCATCTATTTAAAAACTGTAAAGCATCACAAAATTCCTACATATTACCATTCTACCACCACCACTTCGCAAATATTTATGAGATACACATACAAAGTGGACACATCCGAGTGTGCTGATCCATGTATAGAGGATCACATCCTACTAATCTCAAGTCATTCTTCTCTCAATTTGTCTGACAAATCAAGTAGCAGGTTTTGGGTTTTTTTTCAGCGGGTTTGAAAAATTTTGTCCAAGTGAGAGATCATGAGGATGGAGAAATTTTCCTTATTTATTTGTTGGAGCAGTTTGAAGATTTGCACTGAATGACACAAGAGCCTGAAGAAAGGAGAGATAGTTTCTTAGTTTTGAACTCAATGTGTATTTTCAGGAGCTGAATTCTGCCCATAACCCTGCTGCAGACTCATCCTCTGTGACATTAAGTTCTTGCAGATAGTTAACAATACCCAGGATTTTTCTCATATAAATACAGCAGTCTGAAAATGAGAGTAGTCATCAGTATAGGATGGCAAATTTTCAAAAAGGAAATTACTCCACTCTATTTTACACATTCATTTAAGGATAGAATTAATTGCCTTTTGGAGATGTCTGGACTTCTTCATTGACTACTGAAAAATCCTAAGAGAATAACATAAATTACATATCTAAACTTTAGCACAGCTACCGTTAGCTAAGACTAGTCCCAGTATAATTGTCGTCTTAAACTTGGTGTGACTATCTTAAAACTCAGGGTCTGAGTTGCAGACATATTGAGCAACAAATGGAAATGAACAGGAATTTTACTCCACACATAGAAATCTGTAAAAGCAAGTCCCAGGCATCCCAAAATCAATGGATATTTTTATCTCACTGTCTCGATTTCAAGTTTAGCGTGGGAAGGATAATGACCACACATCTCAAAAGGATGTTTGAAAATTTTTTAATTGTAATATTTAGGAAGCTGCAAATACACTAATGAGTCCCAGAGTATTGCCCTGGGGAAAACGAATCATTTCTTCTCCAAAGTAGGGTTTGAACAGTGGAAACAGATAAAGCATGAGACTATACAATAAAAAAGATATTGATTAGCAGTTAATTACACAAGAAATTAATGGTGCAGTGGTCCTATGGAAAAAATGTAAGAAAAAAATGCTCTTTTTCTTGAGATAAAGTTTATTTAACCTGAAAGGGGAACCATTTACTGACTATTTACATCTCA
>VXAK01016391.1:0-44462 GCA_013399435.1 Arenaria interpres
CGAGTCCTTTCGGGCCTTTCCGCCCCGCCTCGGCTCCTCCGTCTCCCGGAAGCCCCTTCTGCCTCTCGGTCTAGCTCGAGATTACGCGCCTGGTCATACCGTGGAAGCGAGAAGTCCTAGCCCTCATAAGTACAAACACTTCAAACTGTGTCCAGAGAGTAGAAAATCCTAAAGAAAAATACATTTGTTTATTCAGTCTTGGTTATGTAGTCAGTTAATGTTGTGTACCTCTTTGCAGTTAGTGGGGCATACTGGCCTGCAAAGGCCTCCAAAACACAGATGGTACCTACAGCAAACCGAACTTACTGGTTCTCCTTTAAAGGACAATGATTCAAGTTGAGAAACTGATTTTCACGATAATTCTATGCCCCTGCCTTGCTCATCAGGAACCAGACCACACTACTACTTGACCAGGTTAACAGCGTCTGCTAAAGGGATTCAAATTCTGTGGTGTTGTGACAAGTGAACTTGAAAATTGGAGACGACAGTTCACCTATAAAAATAGGTCAAGCAGCATTTTGTTTTCAGAATTTTGTTTAAACAAATCACGTTTTTTCCAAAGATGTCTTGAAAGGTTGATCTATTTTGTAAGCTCTGCGGAAGGAACAGCTACATCTCTACATTAAAAAACAAAACAAAACAAACCCACCACCAAAAAGGAGCAGGTTCAATAACCTAAGCTTCTCCAAAATGTTTCTCGTGCTTATATTCATGTTGAATAGAATAATGAAATAAAATAGGTTTCTCCTTTTAAAGTGTTCTCAAAATAACACTGTACGTTTCTGTACACTGTACTCTCTGTACCTCTGTAAAGTGTAACCCTCTCCTCTGCATCCTTCATTTGTTTCACTTCGAATGAATTGCCACAGAATAAGAACCCCTTTAAGAATCTCCATGGAGACCTCTGACAATTGAAAAAATGGTACTTGACAATCATCTCAGAATGACGATTTGTAAGAAAAACAATGGCAGAAGTGTAGTTCAGAACAGATAGTGTTGAAGATGAGGAGCAGATATTTCTTTGCCTTCTCAGCCACTGGTGGTTTGAACATGCAGCAGAGACTCTAAGACTTCAGCTGTCAGAATAATTATTAAATCCAGATTACGTTTCATTGCCAAAAGAATGTTGCGCAAATAAACACAGAAGCGTTTTATGTTTTTTAAATATTTTCCACACTAAATCTCTGTTTCTAACTCAATTTTTCCTCAACAGGCAAAAGAAAACATTATCCCACAGATAGAACATGGAATTTTTAATTAAAAAATGCTATTATCTTCATCTGCCATTGAATATGAAAGAAAGACCTATAGCACAAAATTTTTGTGTAATTCACTGCCCAGCTGAGCCGCTAGAGGAAGTCTCATTGACTTGAATAGACATTGGGTCAGGCCCTTACTTTTTTATGCTTTAGCTTTCCTTCATCTGATGGTGGTATATTGTAAAGAATTCAAATATCTATAGATGATAGCCAGCAAAGTTTGAATATTAGTGGGTAGTCTATACGACAAGATATAAAATAACTCATTTGCTGACACATTAATATTAGCACCAACAGTTCAGAACTTACTCATGTGTCCCTGAGTTACCGACCAGGCTATATTCCAGCTCCTTGTTTCTTTAGTTGCAAAAGGTTTAAAAAGTCATGGGTAAGAGAATTCTAAAGCATTTGAGCAATTAAAAGCTTGTCTTCATTTGTGCTTGGCCTCAAGCAACATGAGCCAACTCAATTCTTCTTATATAATTGATTTCCAGTGTGCTGCCTTGAAATGTTCCCTGGGATGCTCATATATAGACTGTAAAACAGTTTTATTACTGCTGAAATGCAGCCACTTCTTTGTTGGAAAGTGTAACTGCTTGATAGTAACAAATGGTGCCGCGTGCTCTCTTAGTAGCTTTACCTCTTGAGTGTACAAGGCAAAAATGTACAGAATGAGAAAATAAAATCACAATACTATTTATGAGAGCTTGAAGTTTGCCTACAGCCACATAAGAAGTCTTAAACCAGCTTTCTCTTTTTCATCTTAGGCATCTTCAGCAACCAAAAGTTACATCAATCATGGTAAATTACTTGTTTGTGAAAGGTCAAGCAGGAAATTTGGGCTACAGTCTCCATGAACTCTATCTCCTTTCTTACCTCTTGGTGGTTTTTTTCCTCTCTATCTGATTACAGCTTGGTCATGAGTTCTTTTCTTCTGTTAGAAGTGACTTATTTCCATAAAAAGCCTATGAAGGGAAGGAAGTGAGCACCTTCTTCTCTTTCTTCTCGTTAAGAAATTATTCTTTTGCTGTGCACAAAGTTTGCTCAGTCTCTCTCTTCCTTGGTTTTGGCTCTGTCTTTTTGGTCATAAGGAGAGAGCAAGAATGACTACGAAGAACAGAAGCCCAGAGGCCTGAATGCAATGCTGAGCAGGATGTCTGGTAGGGATGCTCTAGGAGGTGAAAAGGGTGGAGTTTGAATTGTTCAATTTCACTTTAGAATTCTGAGAACAAGTATAATTGCCCTATAAAATTGCTAATTATAGGGTTGTCTGAAATAATCAACAAAAACAAACCACTACAAACAAATACATGTGTTTGAGATTGCTTAGTTTAGCACATTTATTAGTTCCTTGTATAACACAAAGCTACAGAAAGGAATGTCGCTTCTAAATAAATAATAAAAAAAAAGATTATTGTGATGTAGAATGGTGGACCTGTAGTTTGCTGTCTGCAGTGTGAAAGAAACAATTTAGGCTTGATTTGAAGGGCTCTATGTTCGCAAAATAAGCAATATTCTAAAGAAATGCAAAATGACTACAAACTGTCTCATCGATGTCTACCTAAGTAAAGGCGGCACTGCCAGAGTGGGTCCAGCCTAGCTCTCCCTCAGTGGAGAAGCAGAGCAGAAAAAAATGGGAACACAATAAAGATACAAAATTAGTTTGCATGAATTACATGCTATTTTAGTTAGGGTTGGTGTGTGAGCCTGCTGAAACATGGCCAGCTGTGACATTGAGCATTTCCAAGAAAACCAGCTAACACTGGCTACCACATGCATCAGTTTAGCAATAAGAAATATAACTTGCATTTGCCCCTGACAGTTTCCCAATTAAAGTCATATATTTTCTTTTATTTCTAGGACAAATTGTAGGAACAAAGCTTCCATTTTATTCTGGTGGTTAAAGAAGAATATTTTTCTTACTCTTTTGAGTTATATCAGCTGCATCCCTTCAGAGGGAAAAAAGTATCCTACCCCTATTCCATTACTTTTTGCCACTTTATATTCAAAAGAGGCAGAACGTGTTCTCTCATTTGAGAAAATGCACAGTACTAACCATCGGTGAGCAGTATTTAAAAATATACAAGGCCCTGTGGATATTTTAACCCAAGAGTAGGACTTTGTGCCTAAAGGGTTATACCTGTATCCACAGTCCTAAAACTTCTGACAGCCTCATCTCCTCCCATAAAAAGGCGTCTCCAGCACTGATGTTGCAGACTCCCATTTTATTTCCATGTAAGTTGCAGAGTTGAAGGGAAGTGTGTAGCAAAATATTCAGGGTCTCTTTCAGCACTACCACAGTCCCAGTGGATTATACAAGACCTCATGGAGAGACTGAGAAAACTTGTGGTAACTCCCAGGCCTCTGTAAATTATGCCTGTTGGCCATCTACTGCCTGATTCTTTCCAGCTGTTGATTCATCACAGTAACTTCTGAAAAAGTGTGGCAAAATATGTTGGAAATGCATTGAAGTACTTGATGCTGAGACACTGGACAATATGAAGAAATTTTAATATGATTAGCTGCAAGAGAGAGCTTGTCATCAGTATGTTCAGCTGTATGCAAAATTATTAAGGTCAAGGTTATAAATACAGTAAAGAATTAAAAAGCTGCTGGAGATGCATAGAGTTTTTTACACTGTGGGTCTATATTTACCAATCAACAATCACCTCTGAAAAAAATGTGAACACATACACAGCCTTTTAAAATTCATATTGACTGTCATGTACACTACTCTGATCTACATCGTCTTCAATATTTTGATGATTTATTCACTGGCCAGGAATCCAGAAATGTATCCAACCATTACAATAATAGGACTTCTAATAAGTTCTTGAGGGGGCAGAAGTATTTTGAATGGATTTAGAAACTTGAGTTAAGATATTTAATTTCAACCTTTTTGATGTGGAAGTGTATAAATGTAATCAGTGAGTTTAAATGAGCTTTATTGATCATTAGTAAGCTTTTCTACTACTTGAAATCATCTGTAAATATGAAAGGAAGCACTGGATATAGGTTTCCCTGCTCACATAATTGAATCAATTAAGATTATTTATAGCAATCAACACTAACTACCCTCTGTGAATAATGAAGAAAGGGTCTGAGATGATGTTGAAATTATACTGATCTCTAGGCCCCATTTTCATCTGCTGAATTTGGCCAAGACGTTTCAAAGCCAAAAGGGTTACCAGAAAACAACCCAAGCCACTAGCTTTCAAAACCAAATTATTTATTTTCCTAGGGTGCAGAAACATTTGAGTAAAGCTTTGTAAATCAGAGTACATCTTCCACTGAAGCTATTCAGAGCATTCGATGAGAATTGATTAACCAAAGACACTGCACACTACTAGAAGGGAGAAATTATTCAGCATCACAAGCAAAAAAAATGGAAAAACAGACAAGGTAAATGTCTAGTGTGAAGAGAAAATCTTAGGTAAAGATCTATGATCTGGCTTCTCTCCTAACTCTGTAGCCTAGATAGACAAGTACTCTTGTAATTACTAGTCCAGAATTTACTTTTTAGTGAGAAGGTCGTGCTTTTAATGTTGTGATCTGCAATTGACTTGTAGGCAAGTTTCTGGCAGATATGGTACTCTAATGCATAGACCTCTGGAAACAGCATTGGGCTAGGAATTAAAAGAACATTCCCAATTCTGCCCATTCAGTTCCCTCTATCATCTCAGGCAAGCATCTGAGTCTCGTTTTGTCTTGTTTTGTTTATGGAAAATGTGGAGATAGTAAAACTTAGCTATCTTAGCTGAGTGGTTCCAGACAGATCCGTACATCTGCATCAAAACAGGATAAATTTAAATACTTGCCTGTTTCAAAAGATGACAGTCAGAGTTTAATAGCATAATTCTTCCAAAATTATTCAATTAAGGACAGGTTTCTGTAGAAATAAATTGCTTTGGAGTAGAAAAAAAAAAGAATCTGAATGGGGAAAATGTTACTCAGTAAATTGAACCCCCAGAGACAATATTGATCATTAAAAAGCATAATTCATTTAAAAGCATCAAGTCTTCCTACGGTTCTGTACAATCACATGGTATTTTTGTAAAAACAAATTATAGCTGAGAACAGGTTACTTATCAACCTTTCCACACCTGGCCCACAAGTGTTGGGTGATGAAAGGGAAACTCTCTGAGGTGGAAAATCTCTTTCAGGTTGTCCTTAGCTTGGCAGTGCCTGATTCAAAGTGTTATTCCCTGCACTTGGACTGTTCTCTATTATGTATTTTACATTATTCAATAGCTAGAACAAAAAGATGTATTTCAAGGAGCCATGAGTAGAAAGCAGACCAGCACACTCTCAGCTGGGCATTCTGGTTACTAGCCTGCTAATTAGGTTATTTTTCATTTATCCTACTTTTTTCCCCTTAAGTATTGCATCATCTGCTACATACAGACCAGCTTTAGCAAGATAACCCTGATGCCTGGTGAATAGGAACATTAAAGCCTGGGTTTAATTTCCCTCAGGCTGCAGCAGCCTGTAACCCATGTAAAAAAAAAAAAAAAAAAAGAAAGCAATATCTTCCGAGTGATTTTAACAAGAAGCTCTTTAAATTTTTCTCCTCAGGATTCCAAGCTCTGGGTTCTAAGGAGGATGATGGTATTTAACGTACACCCTAGAGTTAGATGCCAAAACTTCAGAAAGGGTGCCTGAACACCTGCCATGAGTAGGATTTTTTTTGCCCCTTTCCCCTTTTCCTGCCATTACATGCTCAACTTTCCACTCAACATTTTGGTGTTCCTCACGCAGGTGTTAGAGTAGTAAATGGCTGGCTGTCTCACATGTTTATAGAAGAAAACACCTTGGATCCTGGTGGATCCAAGGGCCTGACAACTTATTTTAGATCTGGTAAACTCTAAGTTACAAATATAAAAGAAGAAATCGAAACTAATAAGCAGTTCTGAAGGGTTTCATTGATTTTATCTTAAATGTTTTAATAATTATCAAGCAGTCTTCATGTTCCTACCTGCTACCTTCTCATTGGTTTCTGATGTATATAAACTACTGTTAAGCACTAGTCTTCAAGCTTTTTATGTTTTGACTGGTTTTGGCTATTATCCTGGTAACGAACCGGCCCTCTGAATACTGAACTACAACCACTCTAACTTTCCTTAGCTGCTGAACATTGACCTTCTAGGTCCATGAACACATTAGGTCCATGGACTGACTCAGAGTACATGGGCCACAGACTGTAAAAAGCACTGTTCTAAAAGCTCAGTCCCTTTCTTGTTGCCATGAAGTGATGAAGTATCAGGACTATAATAGGATTATTAAATTCATACTGAAATGGCTCAGTTGTACCATCTTAAGTCTCTTGGTACTGCTGTGTAATTGAAGTATTAGTACTTTATTTTTAAGAGTTCATTAGTATTGGAAGTGGGCAACATGGGTTTACCAAGGGTAAATCATGTATGACCAATCTGATAGCCTTCTATGATGCTATAACTGGTTGGTTGGATGAAGAGAGGGCAGCAGATGTCATCTACCTTGACTTCAGCAAGGCTTTTGACACTGTCCCCCATAACATCCTCATTGGGAAACTGAGGAAATGTGGGCTAGATGAGGGGACAGTGAGGTGGGTTGAGAACTGGCTGCGTGACAGGACCCAAAGGGTAATGATAAACGGAGTAGGTTCAAGCTGGAAGCCAGTAACTAGTGGTGTCCCCCAGGGATCAATACTGGGTCCAGTGCTGTTCAACATATTCATCAGTGACCTGGATGAGGGGACAGAGTGTATCCTCAGCAAATTTGCTGATGATACCAAACTGGGAGGGGTGGCTGACACCCCAGAAGGCTGTGCTGCCATCCAGCGAGACCTGGACAGGCTGGAGAGCTGGGCAAGGAAGAACCTCATGAGGTTCAACAGGGAAAAGTGTAGGGTCCTGCACTTGGGGAAGAAGAATGTTAGGCATCAATACAGGTTAGGCATGGACCTGCTGGAGACAAGCTCCGAAGAAAAGGATCTGGGGGTCCTAGTGGACAGTAAAATGACAATGAGCCAGCAGTGTGCTCTTGTGGCCAGGAAGGCCAACGGTATCCTGGGATGCATAGGGAAGAGTGTGGCCAGCAGGTCAAGGGAGGTCATTCTGCCCCTCTACTCTGCACTGGTGAGGCCACAACTGGAATACTGCGTCCAGTTCTGGGCTCCCCAGTTCAAGAGGGACAGAGAACTACTGGAAAGAGTCCAGCGTAGGGCAACTAAGATGATTCAAGGACTCGAGCATCTCCCTTATGAGGAGAGGCTGAGAGAGCTGGGACTCTTTAGCCTGGAGAAGAGAAGGCTGAGGGGCGACCTTATCAATGCTTATAAGTATCTCAAGGGTGGATTGAAGGAGGAGGGAACCAAACTCTTTTCAGTAGTTGCCAGTGAGAGGACAAGGGGCAATGGGCACAAGCTGGAACACAAAAGGTTCCACTTGAATATAAGGAAAAACTTCTTCACAGTGAGGGTGACTGAGCCCTGGAACAGGCTGCCCAGGGAGGTTGTGGAGTCCCCTTCTCTGGAGATTTTCAAGACCCGCCTGGATGCAGTCCTGAGTGGCATGCTCTGACATGCTCTGGGTAGTCCTGCCTTGGCAGGGGAGTTGGACTAGATGATCTCTATGGTCCCTTCCAACTCCAAAAAAATTCAGTGAAATTCAGTGAAATTCAGTATGTCTGAAACTTTAAGTGAAAATTCAGCAGATTCTTTGGAACTTTATTTAAAGAATAAATATTCATGGAGAGATTTTGGTAAAGGAAATTTCCTTTTATGTGAGATTGGACTGAACTTGTTTTATGACACCTCAACATGTTAGATACTAGAGGAAGGGTTAACTGATCTGGGTCTTGTGGTAAATCCACATCACAGAGAGAGCTTTTATGAAAAGTAGTAGACTTAGACATCTCTATTTTGGGTATTTTCTTTTTTTTTTTCCTTCAGCTCAGAATGTTTGCAGTATGGGTCATTTTAATGAGGTTCCCTGTTAGCTTGTGAACTCCTGTGTCCTTTCACATGGTTGCTATCTTTTAATTTAAAACACAGACTGCAGGTTTCTGTGATGCTGAATTTTTGTGAGTTGAGAGCCATCAAACTAGTCGTTAATGTGCAAATTTTTGTGAATGTATCAGGATGTATATCTGGTAAAGGTAAAGTTGTTGTTCTCGATCAGCCCTCCTGTACGAGAGGGAGAATTTGCAAGACAAAAAGTTGAAAGAAATTTTCAGTTGTATTTTAAAAATTGCTGAAGAACAAGAGATTCAAAACTGAACAAATGAGATTTTTGCAATGGCAAAGGTTCTTCAATTTCCCAGTCCCTAGGAAGTCTGTCGTTATCGCTGTTATTCTTCATGTCTATCCACATTTATTTTTCAGAATCTATCCCCGCCACATATCTGGCCCCCATTCATCAGTCTCAACTTTTTTTCTTCACTTGTATAATTCACTTGCACTCTCTTCACTCAGTTTACCAAGGTAGTTCTGGTGCTTCAAGAATTTTTTCCCTTTCTTCTCCACCCATTGGTGTCAATTTTTTCTCTTTCCCAGTAAGCACTTGCTCTCATCTTTGTTTTCACATTCATCTTCCAACAGCCAGCCACTAATTTCTCCAGTTCTTGGAGCATAGAAGGTATTTATCCTGCTTCTTGCTCCCATGAAATATTCGGCAGAAAGCTCTGCCTCTGGAACTGAATAAGGTGCTCTGAATGTGGTGAAAGCACAAATAGTGCAGAATACAGTGAGTAAATCATCTGGTTTTCTGCTGTTTGCTGTCAGAGTGAAGTGGCTGTGTGGGCCAGCTCCAGTGGGATGGCCAAATGAGGTAAAGTGAAAACTCAGAAGTAGAAGAAGGACCGAAAATGTCGTATGACGCAAACGAACTTGAATTCTATTTCCTTGGAAATATGTGTGTAGTGTTACTGTATCAGAGTGGAAATGGGACAATGAAGATTCTTCTTCTACAACTAGTGAAAGGAGCAAGTAAGCTG
This sequence comes from Arenaria interpres, assembly GCA_013399435.1. Taxonomy (NCBI): domain Eukaryota; kingdom Metazoa; phylum Chordata; class Aves; order Charadriiformes; family Scolopacidae; genus Arenaria; species Arenaria interpres. The sequence continues at coordinate 9,234 of VXAK01016391.1, forward strand.
ACATGAATGTCCTGTCATTAATAAGATATAACATATAAAACTGAGAAGACATGCAGAATACACTAGAATCCTGTGAGAAATTCTGCCACAAGTAGTAGGAAGATACAGAGCCTTCTAATGACGCGTATATAAACAGGAAATGGATTCCTCTAGGCTACTTTAAATTTACCATAAAAGCTGATGGTTTTATCCGCTCGTTAAGAAAGGTGCTGCTGCTACCTACCCCTGAGTGCACAAGATAAGGCTGCCACCTTGCACCCAGAGTGGATGGGGTACCAACAAAATTCTTTCTCCCATTAAAGGGACTAAACAACTGTTCGACATTACTCCTGCAGGAGTCTGAGGAAGGCTTAACTATCCCAGTAAGATACTGCGTTTACAATACTCACTTTATGGTCTATCAACTCTGTGCAGTACATCTTATTACAACCTCATGAGCATGAGCTAGTGATAATTCACTTTTGAATACACTGGTGTTAAAACTCTTTGCAAATTACTGAGATTTCTGAACCCCAGGTATCTACAAACTTCACATTAAATTTTGAGGGTTTTTTTCTTTTACAGGAAAAAGATTTTTGTCCTTGTTGATACATTGATCTTTTCCAAACGCTTTGGAAACTAATACTTAAAATAAATTTAACGTGTTCCCCGTCTGCAGTGCTCTCCTAGAAAATTTATCCTTCTCACTATTTTTTTTCTGACAGATTCAAGCACTGAAACAGCGTATAGGAAATAATGGGGCATAGCCCAAGACTGGGATGAAAAGTAACACATCAGAAGTGAATATTGCTTGAAGTCAGTTTCTATTGTGCTCATTTTTCTTGGATGTGTAAGGCAAGCTGACAGGCAGAATTGCTTGCCTCACAGATCACTAGGTGAAGCTTGATGAGATGGACATGTGAGGGAACACACACAAAACAAACTTTAATGACTGGTTCACCACATTTTATTTGAGGTAATACGGAAGGTACGCAGTAGCTTTAGGGTAGGTAAATAACATTTCATACAGTGTTCTTCATTTGAGCGGATTCTGAAGGATAACTGAGTGACTTACTAAAACAGCAACAACAGACAATGACAATATTTGATGCCAGGTTACTGGTCCAAAGCAACCTTTCTTTGATACATGTCAGAGTAATATTTTATTACATACCTTGCAGAAATTGTCTCCTCCTTCATTTCTTAGTAAAGAAGTATCAGCAGGTCCTCTCTTTTATGCAGCCTCAGTATCACTGACAATAGTTGAATGAAGCTGGAAAGCAAATTACTTTCTTTCCCCTTGTGGGAATCCTTTGAGAACAGAATGGTGACAGAGAAGAGAAGTATGACAACTTGTATACCACCTGTTTTATCTTGCACAAAAATCAGGAAGGCTGTCAAATAGCTCCCTTCCTCTGTATGTAGGAAAACTGTGTTTGTATGTGAAGGAGGAAGATGTGAGAAGATTTCAGAGACTAATTACAGACAGAAGATTTTTTTATTATTATTAGATACTTGTATAAAAGAAATAGTAGACATATGATGATTAAGAAAACTTCAGCATTCAAATAATAACTTTTTTGTTCATATTCAAGTTAATTATGGATGCTCCCAGTGCTTTGTATGGGTAAGCATTTTAATGTCAGAGTTACGGAGTAGTTGAACGCCCTATGAAGCAGGTATCAAGAGCTGTGTGAAGCACTGAATCATCTGTGTGTAGATTTTGGGTAGTATAAATCAAGCTCTAGCCTTTGGAATGCTAATTTATTAATAGAAAACAAAAAACAAGAGAGTCATAACTGTTAAAAGTAATTATAATCTCACACTAAAAGCTTGAGTCCTGCAGATCTGTTGCCCATGCTTAGCTTTAATCCCCTGATGTCAAGGGGACTACCCAAATGCTTAACGTGAAGCATGAACAGGGCAATAAATCAGTTTGTTTATTTAATATACCAAAACCCCAAGGTATTTCACCAAACCACACCAAATATAAAGCAAGACTAAGACTGCCAATACTGTAGTTTACACATCTTATAAAAAACTCTTTTTTCCTTATTTAGTTATGCAAGCCACAGGCTGCTTAGCCAAAATCACAACATATATAGTCATTTCTGTTGAGATTGCAAAGCTGCTTTAGAATGCTCTTTGTCTTTATCATACCTGCATAGTCCTTAGGTGACTTTAAATTCCAGACATGCCCGTGCTGGTTTTGGCTGGGGTAGAGTTAATTTTCTTCATAGTGGCTAGTATGGGGCTATGTTTTGGATTTGTGCTGGAAACAGTGTTGATAACACAAGGATGTTTTAGTGATGGCTGAGCGATGCTTATGGAGAGTCAAGGCCTTTTCTGCTCCTCACACTGCCCCACTGTTGTGTGGGCTAGGACTACACAAAAATCTGGGAGGGGACACAGCTGGGACAGCTGCCCCAACTGTCGAAAAGGGTATTCCATACCATATGACATCATGCTCAGTATATAAAGCTGTGGGAAGAAGGAGGAAGGGGAGGATGTATAGAGTGACAGCGTTTGTCTTTCTGAGCAACTGTTATGCCTGATGGAGTCCTGCTTTCCTGGACATGGCTGAACACCTGCCTGCCGATGGGAAGTGGTGAATGAATTCCTTATTTTCCTTTGCTTGCCATGTGTGGTTTTTGCTTTACTTATTAAACCGTGTTTATCTCAACCCACAAGTTTTCTCAAATTTACTCTTCCAGTTTTCTCCTCTATCCCACCATGAGGGGAGTGAGCAAGAGACTGTGTGGTGTTTAGTTGCTGGCTGGGATTAAACCACAGCAATGCCACGGACCTGGTCCAAAAGGACCGAACAAATATTTGAACAAATAGAGGAGTTTGTTCTGCGGTGTCGCATTAAGCTGCAACTTCAGATTCCTGGCTCTTGGTTTTCTGCGTAGTTACTACAATTGAATGAAGCCTTTCAGGACCAGCATTGATTTGAAAGTGATTCCTTGAAAAAAAAAAAATAAAAATTCTTTAACTGGTGTTCATTCATTTGTTTGTCTTCGTGTAGTCTGTGCCGTCACCACTAAACATTGTACCCTTGTTTGATTGGCGTTACATACTTGTATTTTGGAATCCTTCCAATCCTTCCAATTGGTTCCTTCCAATCACGAGACCCGATGAGCTACTATAAAGTATTCATGTAGCAGGAAAAGGGCAATGCTGAGAATACATGATGATGATGGGTGAAGAGGAACAAAATACACCGAAGGTTAATTTTACATTACAGAAGAGATTCTATAGTGAAACTGAACTATTTAAGCAGATCAAAACTTAAGAAAATGTAATAGTTAGAATTTCAAGCAAAAATGGACATAGGATGTACATATTTTATCAGAGTTTAAAAACTGGAATTAGTTATATGGGAATGAGTTTCATTTAGATTGTTTCTTTGGTTATGTTCTGTAGCTTAGAAAAAAAAGTTAGAGGCTTGCTGTTTGACTAGTTCGGAATACTATAGTGAGAGGCTAGTCAAAATGTTTGTGGTGGTTTCTACTGGCCTTAAAGATGAAAGAAATCTACAAAGTCCTCCTGAAAAATAAAGATTAATTTAGTCACTGTCTGTCAAACATTAAATCTCTTCCATTGGCAGGCAGTAAAAGCCTTCAGTCTATGAAGAACAAAGTTATTATCTATTATATAGTAATCTATTATAATTTATAGCAACAAGCAAAGGGTAAAAGTAGAAGGTGATATTTGTATGTAAAAACAAATGACACTGTTATTATTATGCCTTCTAATTGCTGATATGTTTACAACATCATTAATATGTTTCTTTTTTTCTTTAAAATATTATTCAAATGGAATAAAAGCAGCTAGTCCTTTCTGTGGATACTTCTGCTTATTCATTTAGGCATCTAATAAATGATCTCTAATATGATTCTTTATTAGGCGTGTGCTACAGCACAAAAGCTTTTTTTCTTATGTGCTGCCTCATTACAGCTCTTCAGGTTCCTTCCACCTCTATCAGCACAAAGGAAAGTCGCGATACTTTGTTTTACGTGGACATTCACTGAGAATCCAGAAGCAAGGGTAATAAAGACTCATTTAGTTTCACTCCATGTTATCAGAGTGTCTAATTAAAAAATATATTGAGTTTTCAAATAAACTTGTATTGCTAGCACGGACCTTTGGGACAGGCTTGCTCTAGAAATACCTGCACCCTCATTTAGAGTTCCAAATGGGTATTTCTCTTAGCTTCCACTAGGAAGATTTAGTATAAAACAGCAGCAAAAATACAATGTGAATTACAATTACCTCTTTTTGCCATCTATTTTGGCAATAAAAGATAAGCAAGAAGTGACAACTATTAACACTGCAAGTTGTTTTGGCACTGACACACATGCACACTAAGAATAATGAAATCAGCATCACTCACTTCTTTGTATTGAGAACAGAACCACATCTTAGAGTTTGGAATTAAATTAAAAAAAAAAAAGGGAATTAGAAATGAGGTGAAACTGAACTTCTCAGATTAGGAGGTAATTTTGTTTTCATGTCATTTGTGTGAAGACTGCATACAAAAGATCATACTATGGTTCATTACCAGTTCAGATGGGTGGGTTTTTAACAATCTATGTATTTTGTAGCTCTGCACAAAACTTATTCCATCCTGATGAAACTTATCATTTTGATTATTTCATTTTCATATGTACAGACATTCAGTTCATACATGTTCTGATTACTTAATGGCACAGGAAAATGTTGAATTCTCCCTTATTCTCTCAAGCTCGCAAGAAAAAAAATTCAGGAGACTTATTTAATAGAAGTTCTTTATCTCAGGCGTATCTACGATGCTGCCTTTCATATCAACCATAGCTAATTCTTTTGTACATCAAGGCCATTAAATTTTCTAAATTGCTCGTGAGTCCTGAATCTACTTAAATCAGGTAGTTTAAAAATATGCTCTTACTCTATGTACTTTCTTCTGAAAGCACATTCTAAAGAAACTCATAAACTGCAGAGAGTAAACCTTTCAAAACTGCTCAGCTCACAGCTCTTCTATTAATGTTGCTGTCAAACATATAAAATGAAAACCACAGAAATCCTTTCTGTTGTTGTATCAGGTGCCAGATATTGTCCTGCTAGTTAATCTCTGAAAGTAAGAAGGAGGCTTAATAAAACTATAGCTAGAATCCTTTGACATGAATCCTGCTCTTACCTGTGGATTATAATGTAATCCCATTATGGTCTTTCAATATCCTTTATCTAACATGAAAAAGTGGTATCGTAAAAGCCTTCTTATTTTTGAATGGTAGTATACATGATTTTTTTTCTGTCGTTAGAGAATGCAACTTATCTCTAAATATGTTGAAAAGTAGGAGTTCCTGGGTCCAGGTTTGAAATGTAGGAGTTCCTGGGTCCAGGTCTTTTATTAAAACTATTTACAGTCTTCAGTTTGGAAAACATTTAGATTGTCATTGTCAAGCAAGTATGCCCACATCTTCTTAAAGGTTCTCTCTTTATTTTTGGCAGCATATCACTCAGCTTTTGGTGATCACGGGCTGAGTAAAAGGTTGGTCAGCAGCCTGACTGACTCAGGGTGCAGTCATCTTCTCTTGAGTGATGCTCCCATATCTGCATTGTCCCTTTCCCTTTTGCTGTCAGGACATTTCTCCTTGTCTCTCTCTTGAGAGCCCTCCCCTTTTCTCTGTCTTTTTGTATGAATAGAGTAACTGTGGTATTTTGCTAGCTGTTTCTATGGAAAGAATCTTTACATATCACTGGGGCTATATACAAGCATAAGTGAGAAAATAAATCATAATATAAGGCACAGTTTTTATTGATTTCCGGTACCTTTTTACACTAAACTCCTTTCATGCTAGTCACAAGTAGGGAAATACAGGTGACAACTCTGAAATCTATATTGGCCTTTATAATTTGTCTTGAGTCTCAACAGGCAGGGGTAAAGGATGATATGAAAGGATGATGTAAGAAAAACATGAAAGTTATTGTTTTCCTGTAAAATTAACAGCTTAGTTGCTCACCTTTACTTTATTCTGCCACATTCTTCGATGTGTTATACAGAACTCAATGATTATATGAATTAAAAAGTCAAGTATGTTTCAATTCACTGTTACATTTAGTATTTATTTTATATCTTTCCAGTCTTTTACCATTGTACTCCATGACATGGGAACAAAATAAGAATGTATATTTTCAAACTAAAACTGCTCAGAATAGTAAATAATAATAAGAAAGCTATTTGTACAACAGAAAACCAACTTTTGATAAGTGCAATGATTAGTGTCTGTCACTGCCTAAACTAAGAACCAAGTATCAGTTGTCTGGCAGTGCTCAACCTCAGCAACGTAAACTTGGAAGGTAAAACTGTACTGTCCACTCCTCCTAGTGCATTTCAGTCTTTTCTGACTAGCTTTTCAGTCACTACTGTTCTCTGATGCAACTGACAGCACATTTTTTCTGCTTTTCGGTTAGAAACAAAATACTCTTAAGAACAAAGATGAAGTTTCCATGGTCAGATTTCTCTAACCCACAGAATGTTCAAGGAAAACCTACAAGACACAAAGGTGTTTCTTTTTTTTAGCAACTGACGTTCTTCAAAAGATAACAGAAGAAGTTGTATCAAAATTGTAAAATATTTATGAAAAAGATTGTGATAGAAAGCCCCTAATGAAAATATTAAAAAGCATACAGCCTTTCCTGATAAAGCCTCCTCATGGCAAGGCCATGATGCAGAATATTTTTTGCTAAGTTGTCTTCCTCTGGGTGTAATATGTTTATGATATTAAAATTCAAAAAAAACATATATATTTCAAGTGCACAAAAAAAAGATTAAGGAAGACCGAATGTATGGTAAGAACTAACTAAATGAAAGATGCCTTAGGCTTAAAACCCCAAAGAGGTGCTGTATAGCGAACACACCATTACTAAAGGCAGTTTAGACTCAATAAGTCTGAGAGAAATCCAGACCCTTTTCAGATAATCCAGTACAACTATACCTCCGCTCTCAAATATCTAATTCCTTGAGGATACATGGTGTTTGCTAAAAAACAGATGAGTTTCTGAACACAAAGACACTTTTCTAAGTTATTGGCTCTGGACTTCAATCCCCAACGTAGTTGCACACACCCAATTACTTGTAAAGTACTCCATCCAGATTTGAACAGAGGCTAGAAAATTACCCAACATTTTTTTAAATTATAGGACACGAGATGCAATAAGTGTGCAGATAAGACATACTTCATATGCATAGTACCATTTTCAATGATGATTGACTTATTACACGAGCTTCATTTGTATTGCCTGTATTTATGTTGCCTGTCAGCCTGCAGCGAGATCACAGAAGTCAGTGTAGAAATATCATAGTTTAGTCAAGCAAAACAATTATCCTTTGTTTTTTCAAGCTGGTGAAGTTACAATAATAAGCTTTAGGGGAATTGATAATGAGCTTTGTAAAGGATTTAGTTTCATTGTTCTTCATTGGTTGTTCTTGTGTTCTTTAGAAAGGGCTTTGCTTCTTTTCTACTGTAGCCTGGACACGCAAACATAAATATACAACCTCTCTCTGCTCAGACAGAGGAGCCACTGAAAAAGAAGATAATACAGCAAAAAAGAAGGAAGAGAGGTAAGGGGTCCTTGCAGTTCCCTGCCCTGCATCTCAGGATGGAAAGGAAATAAATGGGAAAATGGAATGACCTCAGCCATTTTGCCTCCTGCATTGGAAAACCTCAAGAATCTGTATGACTCCAACTGTGAATCCTTACGGGAGCTGAAACTAGTGAGTGTACCACTCTAGCTACTACTTTTCTGCTTTTCCATGCCAGGAGGGAAAGGAACTAGGGTCAGAACTAGGCATTCAGGGAGCATATCACACATATTCTACTCCCTGAGGTGAATGGAAGGAGAGAGAAAGAGAAGAGGGAGAAAAAAAATTCACCAGGCTGGAAGTATTCCAGGCTTGTGCATGAACTTGGGTGGTGGAAACAGTGGGACGCTCCATGCGGATCCCTCTATTAACTGTCTGCTGGCTGGGGCAGACATTAAGCTAAACATGGACCTAGTTTCTGTTGTCCCACCCTATCAGGCAGTAGTTGGGTCAGCAGCTGTAGTTATGCAGAATATCCTGCAGATTCAGCTCCTAGGCTAGGATGAGAGCATTAACAAGCATAATGACAGCCCCATCAGCTGCTGTCCTCCTTACTGGAACAGCGTGAAGTTGCTCCAAGGCTTCACCTTCTGCCAGCCCTCAAAATATACACAGCTTCCAAGATGAACCCTCTCTGACTTGGGGAGGGCTGCCATATGTCATAGTAAATCTAGGTTTAATCTAGAACAGAACCAGTAAAATTCTAGCTGCACGGTTCAGTGCATGAGCTGGGTTAAAACAGTAACATTTGCAGGTATGTGTTACAAAATAAGTCTTTATCAAATCCTCTTCCCATTTAAAAATCCCAAACAGACCAAAAAGAAAAAAACATGGAAAAACGAACAAACAAAAGCAAAAATCCCCACAAAACCAGAGAAGATGAGTCGAAGGTGATTGTTTTGCAGTTCTCAAATCTAAAAGTGACATCTTTGACTCATGTAATTATTCCCAGTGCCAAGAATTACATGTCAAATGTTAACATGGTGAAATAAACTTTCTTTTGTTTCAAGTGTTTCCCTTTTTTTGGTTGTTGTTGTTGTAGTATAACTTCTCATAGTGACAATAACCTTCCACTCATTTTTCTACTCTTAAAACAAGAATAGAACAAAATAAAATGTCAGATGACAATAAGTTATGGAATCATTTTCATTGCGGTGTAACTGGTTATTTCATGTGAAAAACAGAAAATATCTTGGATGGAGTCTGCTGGGGATTACTCCTGCTTATAACTGCAAACAGTAGAAAATGTGCATCTAATATCAGGTAATTACCTTTGAGTGTATGACTGCACTAATCCCACTGTCTTTTGAGTTTCCAATTAAAAAAAATAGGCTTACCGTGTCGTCAAGAAATTATTTCAGTAAAAGTGGTTCATTGGAGGCTCTGTAAAATATGACTTATTAAAGATACTGAAACAGTTGGGTTCCTGTGCTCCAGAGAAGAGAAGAGTGAAAGGACATTTGTTAACAACCTTCAAATATGTAAAAAGTTGCTGCAAAGAGGAAAGCAGTAAACTGCTTCCCTGTGGTTTTTTTGGAATCGTGCAAAGAGTAATTAGATAAATTGCAAGCAGGGGAGATTTAACCTCGATATTGGAAACAACAGTTTAATGACATTCAAATACTAATATATATCACTTAAATAAGTAACAGATTCTTCATCACTGAACATTTTTAAGAACAGGTCTCATAACATAGGAAATGTTTGATTATATTTGACAGCTGATCCTCCATCAACTGTGTCAACTGTGTAGTTGACAATCCTTTGAACAAAAGATCAACTAAACGGTGTTTAGAGACATCTTCCAGCCCTATTTTCTATAATCCAAGATTAATTATAAATCTAAAGCTATCTGTATTTCTAGAAATATACTGTAGAAGTCTGTAGATTCCTTAGCTTTCTGCATTTTCCACTTGTAATTTCATTAAAAAACAGGTAACTCCAATATCAAGAACTACAGTGGGATCCAACAATATTCCTATCTTAATCTGAGGAAATTTAAATACTCACTGATTCTCTTAGTGCTGTCCATTGTGGGATTTAGCATATGTTTAGACAGTGGATTTAGGGCTCCATCCTGACATCTTGATACATCTATGGCTATGTCAGAGGTAGTCAGTGACCGGATACCTGGCTGGAGCTTTCTGCCCCACACAATTCTGCAGAATTAGGGAGATAACATTTGATGAGGTCTTGTTCTAAATTTTTTCAGGATGCAGGCAAAGTCTCTATTTGAACCTGGAAAAGCTCCAATTCCTGCTGTTTTGATCTATCTTATACAAAAGAGGGCTAAGTAAGCAGAATAAAAATGTTCCAATTTTTTTTTTTTTTTTAAACTGCGATCCAGATTACTTTTATCTTTAAATGGGGAGGTCACTGTATGTAGAGATAACTAGAAAAAAATTGATATAATACACTGAAAAAATATTCGATTCAGTAAAAAGTCTGCATCATTCAGTAAAAATTCCGCATCAAAATTCTGCTGGGAGAGATGGTTTAGTGATGGTGTTGCTTTTTGTTTGTTGTGTGGGTGTTTATATTTGTCAAAATTAGGTTAACGGTTGGACAAGATGATCTTTAAGGTCCCTTCCAACCTAGAAGATTCTGTGATTCTGTGTTCATTTTGCTTCTTTACTGCATGCTCTCTACCCTGTTTTTTCCCAGCTGCTGTCTGTTTCAACTGTTTTCTTTTTTCTACCATTTTCTTGTTTTGCTCATTTGATATCAAGCACCTTTGGAAAGAAGACTCTGACTTTTAATGAAAACTTTTAATTATCCCAACTTTCTTTATTTTCATACTATATATGATTTGTTCATGAACATTTGTAAAGTTTAAACTGATCAAATAGTGTTCAATTCTGAAATACATGTTCCATCTCATAGTTATTAGATTCCAGTATCTGGTTAATACAAGACAATTTTTTCCTTTCTCAAGATGTACAATGCTTTCGTAGCCTTAGATCATTTTGCAATTTGAAACAGAAACCTGAGTCAGATATTTTCTTCGTTTGAGGTGCTTATTTACTGAGCTCACCCTTACACAACCACAGATACAGTTCCATGAGCAGCCTTGACACTGATAACTCTCTTTCCAAGTAAAGTTAAGGGAAGCACTACTATCCTGCTTTACAAAGCAGTTGCTACTTTGTTTGTCTCTCCTGGTTCTTTTAGAAATCTAAATTGCTCAAAGGGAAAACGTAGAATTCTCCTCCTCAGTTCTTGAAACAACGTTGTCTTCTTTCCCTCAGTTCTTGAACTTGACCCTTAAGGTATTTCCCTACCTCAAAAGTCCCCGAGTCACAGTCTTCAAAGATTTGCCTGGATGTCCATTCTATTTTGAGCAGCACCTCTGTAGTTCAAAGTAACTTTTCAGGCTTGCCTTGCAGATAAGGGAAGGTCTGAGTGACACATTAAAGGTTTCTTAATGGACTATTCACTATTCCATTTTATGGCAGTCATATATGCGTTTGCATAACTGCATGTATGGTGGACAAAGGACGCCTTAAATATATTTCTCAGCATAGGACTGCAGCAACAAATATTCAGGGAATGTAAAAAAAATGTAGGGTAGAAGAGTGGTAGAGCAAAAGTGAGAAGAAATTATTTTTATTGAATCTAAATTCTCTATTTAATAGGTCCTCCATTAAACAGCTGAACACTTTATTCACCTTGCACCCAAAAACTTCACTCTCTCAATAAAAGAGGTGCACTTTCACAGTGAATTTCCAACAAGCTTACCTAAACACAAGTGTTTTGAAAAGGCGTATCCCTTTTGTGGTCTCAAAATGCCGGCACAGAAATTAGTGAACGCAGGACAGTCAAAAGAACCTGTGAAAGAGAAAGCGCTCCGTTGTTCCAGACATGGCTTAGTGTAGCATGAATGTTACAGTCCATTCTGGCTGCATTCTTCGTCTCTGGCTTTCACATTGCAAAGGATCTCATCAAAGGCTTTTGGTTTAATAATGCATTCTGCTATCCGACTATCTGAAATAAGCACAGAATAGCAACCCTTTCTGTACAAGGGATGAAGGAACCAGTCACGGAGCAGCCAGATATTTGTTCCCCACCTTGTTTTCTCTGTCATGTATACACACATACACCTATTTAATTAATTCTACTTTTTTGGTTTATATCATTTTAGATGCATTTTATTTCCTCATGAACCATTTTATCCTGGCTGGGGATCTATTTTGATTAATAAGTGAGCCTAGTTTAGTATGATCCTGTATTATGCTAATCTATCAGCAGACTCTTGTCAGACTAATAATGCTATAACACAGTGTTATAACAGCTGCTGACACCACTGTTTTTGGATGACTTGGTCTTTCTTTATACAATAATATTAAATTATTGTGGATAGTAGCTGTATAACCTAGTTATATGGACAAAGATGTAAAAGAAACACTGTGCAAGCCTCCATGTCTTCTGATATATGCAGCTGAACATTTCTTTCTCTTGGATTGCATACAGCAATTACTTCAGAAACATAGTTTCATTCTTTAAAACACAAATTAGTTTTACAGACAAAATACGCTTTAAGGATGAAGAGGAAAAAATTGAGGACATACTCAATAGAGAAGCCATATTTGCATGCTATTTTTTTATGTTAATCATGAAAAGAAGTAATTTCCTGTGATGAAACATCCTATGATGTCTCACAAATAATGATTTGTCCTTTTTTTTTTTTTTGTATTTTGTGTTTCAAGGCAAAAACAGCCAAACCCAAAAATCATCTTCCTATACCTCTTCCTCATATGCTATTATAGACATTCTTGAAAACAAGCAATCTGTAATGGGTTAGAGAAGAAATAATGGCCTATGCCTATTCTTTCTTTCATTCTTTCTTCCTTTCTTCACAAATTTGTCCAAATATGAACTACAAATGAAAATTTGAGTTCAGTGAACTCTACTGCCTGTTAACTTTCTGAAGTCTGTTTCCCAAAGACTGCCTCACATCAAAAATCAATGTAAATTGCTGTTTTTAACAAAGGCAGGTAAGACAATCTGCAGACTGTAATTATCCTTACTGAAAGCACATATACAGAAACACTGCAGGAAAAGTTTGAATTGTGGGTTCTCTTACTCCGACTGGAATTTAGAAGTAATGGAAACTTCAATATTCTTGTTAGCTTTGACCTCAAGCTATTTCTGGTCAAAGAGAATTAGGTGAGTTTGAGCAACTTCTACATGAAAGCACAATTATTAATATTTAGCTGATTTATTTTTTTTTAAGGCTCACACATCAATAATCTGATATTACAGGCTTCAGACTTATCCAGTCTCGTATGACTTGCCAAGGCGAAGATTGATAGTGCAAAGCGCTTCTCGGTTAGATAAAAGTTAACATTGAGAACATCAGGATACGTCTGTATTAGCAACTACTGTAGTGTGATAGAAGCAAGCCTGTTGAGCAGATGACTGGATGCTGAGGGCCTGATATCCACACCACACGTGTTTCATTACCCCTTGTGTGTAGCAGTTATGTTGGAGTGGCTCTGGGCCATTCTTAAGGACAAATTTCCAGTAACAGCTAGAGACCACCTTGATGCAGCTCCTTTGGTGAGGTTTCATCCAAAAGGAATCCATGCCTCAGGAACACCGCAATGCAAGTGAAGTGGAGTAAGTGGAAGGAATTGGGAGTTTCATTTCCAAAGGTCTTTGTTGATCCAAATTAAATTGCTAGTCCTGATGCTCCCTCCACACAGCTGGCACATTTTAATGTATCTTCTCACTTTTGCATCTTCATTTGAAATTCTAGCAGGATAAAAGGGGCACTGCAAACACTTTCTTTTTAGTGGATTTTGGTTTCAATGTTTATTTCATTTATTTTTCTATTAAGAATTAGGGTGCTTCAGTCCTAAATGAATAGACAAAGAACACAAATGCAAACAGTTCACTTTGAAAAGATTACCAGGTTTTTACACATAGTAGGTTGCAGCAGGATTTTCACAGGGTTACTTAGTGGATGATTTCACTGTGAATGTTGGACACTGAAATAATCTCTTAAGAGACCAGTCATCCAATAGCAGAAACATCTGAGAGCTATAGCAAAACATCATATCAGTGAACAGTGATCTATGAAGGTTATACATCACTGTAACTGTCTATTTTGTCTAAAATCTCCTTACTAAAGGATATACCAGAGACATAGATTGTGGCAAAGAAGTCCATAAATATGAATTTCCATGATGGATGGTGACTATTTGGAATGAGCTGTTATCCTTTATTAGGACAGTAATCTGCAATTTTAACATCCACAGCATTTGCCCAGCTAAATGTTCTTGATCACCAGGCTGAGACTGTATTTCAAAATATTTCGACTTGGCCAAATTTAATTCATGGAATATTGCTAATTTTATTCCTTTGAAATTTCACATTGGATTTTATGGAAATGCATAAAAATACAAATGCAGGGCATTTGCATTTAACTGCCAAATCATGACTTTCGGGTCATGATTACATTTGTTTGCTCGCTTTTAATGGACAAAGAAATAGACAGGATAACCCTACATTTGCTATTAGTTTTGGATGACTGTATGGAACTTATCCAAATTTCCATGGTATGCTAACAGTTTCAACCTTCTGTTGAAAAAGTGTTGCTGATTGGCCAAGGAGACCACTACCAGGTCTCCCTTTGACTAGGGAACTGCTACTAAGATCCCTAAAACTGTATATCCACCTAAAGATGAGTTAAATGAAGACAATTTCTGGAGAAAAGGTGGAAAAGCCTGAATGAAAAAGTGTAAGTTCCTTCCTTTTTACAGCTACAGATCTTGTCAGAATGAGAGAGGAAAAAATGCTTCCTAGAAACCATACTCCCTTTCAGCTTTTTTCCTTCCAACCTTAATTGTTCACACAGATTAATGCTGACAAATAATTTCTGCATTGAACTCCTCTGGAATCAAGAGAGACCAAGGCAGAACAGCGGAGAATAGAAAGGGAGTGTTTAGACTCAGATTTATATGGATTATTTTCACATATTATAAAATGTACTATAAAATATAACTATGATTTATTTCTTTATACAGGGATACAGTAGGTAGTTAACATATCGGCAAGAATTATAAGCTTTAGCAGCATCAGCGCTTTGTTGATGAAATGAAGCATCCTTCTGCCTTGCTAATTCTAGCTGTATAATAAATGTCATTTTAACTAATCTTCTGTGATACTGCTACTTATGCTGTTTACTCAATGAACCCACTTTTTGGGCCCCAATCAGAAGGAAAAAGCCATGTACTGCTTAAGGCCAGTCAGCACTTGGTCTCTGCTTTCACAGAAGGATGGTAAGAACTACTATGCATCAACTCACAGCAGCCATGACTCACTTCATCAGGCTAACTGGGACTTCGGTAAGTCAGGAGACTGTAATAGAGTGGATCTTTATGTTGGCGTAGCTGTGATTTCCCCTCCACTTTCCAGTATTAGACATGACTTTTCCCTTACTGTAAGTCTTACAGGCAAACAACAGTGATCCTGAACAATTCTAAGGGGCTTGTCTGATCGTGCCTAAATCTCTAGCGAACCATCCTCTGCAGCTCAGCAAATGAACCATCCTCTGCAGCTCAGCAAATGAACGATTTAATTTTTTCAAGAGTGAGACTGAAAGGTCTCAGAAAAAGAAAAGCAATTTCAAAAGAATCACTATGACACCCCGGGCATAAAAAGGTGTAGCAAGTATGCATCCTTTCTCCCCCCAGACAACATTATGTTATTATTATTAACATTTCTTATGCTGTTCTGTTGAACCAAAGGGGTCTCAGTTCTGTTTGCACAGGAACAGAACTTGATGCAGCAATGGGTTTTCATTAAATCGAAATTACAGTAACTTATGGTGACCGTCAGCAAGGCATAAAGGGAGAATTAACTGAGGCCTTACTGTCATCGCATTGCTTGAGCCAAGCGTTCACTGGAGCTCACTCAGGAGAAAACAAATAATATATTGGAATGATTTCATCCTAGCCTGTCAAGCAGAAATAAATGCAGACATTGAATCTCAGGGTACCTTAGAGAAAATACAGACAGGAGTAAGCTCTACCATAGTGTAATTTTCAGAAAAAAAAATATTGCTGCAGAAGAAACATATTTTAGAAAGCAGGGCCTGTTATAGTTCCTCTATTCCTTAGTAAAAGACAAATATTTGTATCCACAACAATTTAGGGCACTCATAAAGGACCTCAATTCTGGTAACTGCTTCTTATCCAACTGTTAGAACTGCTGAAAGTTATGCTAGTTTGCAAGCCCCAGATAAATCACAGACTTTCTCATTTAATTTTATGACTCTTGGGCTATCCTCCTCTTCTTTTTTAATGAGGGTCTCTTTTTCTCATCTAACTACTGATCAGATAGTCTCATTTGTCAGTGTGGACAGAACATGCTATAATGGGAATTTAAGTGAGCTATAGGCTAAAAATGTAAAACAGAAAGTATAATCAGGCACAGAAAAACATTTACTGAAAAAAAAATATTACTATTTTTCTCAGAATAGAAACTGAGACAAGAGTCAACCAGGCACATCGTGTGATGGACAATCACCAGGCAGTAGAGTTCCAGAGAAAATAGAGAAGACAGAAGCATTATAGACATAAATAAGTATTAAGTGTATTAATTTGATATGTTTTCAAATTACTTCTTCGCGGTTTGGGGAACTGTAGAGTTTATTTAGAGAGAATACTTGAACAAAAGTCACAGTGGTTGGAGCAGAGGATGAAAAGTGGTAATGAAGCTACAATTATTATTAAATAACTTGAAGAAAAAGAAGGGAGGTAAAGCCAAGCAACCATTAGAGAGAAGATTTAGTACAAATTTATACCATGTAAAGTAATGCTGTGCTGAGATAACCAGTCTCTGCCAAGTCATGAGCAGAAACATCAAGCTAAGAACTTGTGGTGCACTTCATATCTGAACTCCACCAAGATTCTGGTAGAGGAATCTCAACCCCTAAAAAGCAGTAGTAGTGCAAATGGCCCTTGCAGTATGAACACAAACATCCCTGAGTTGGCACAGGGAACATCATCTGTTGTCTACTTTAAAAATACACAGATAGCTCAACCTATTTATTTTTTTACTTAGAGTGGCTATTCAAGAAATTAAAGACGTATTTAGCATGAAAATATTCAAGGACAGTCAAGTTTATTCTCCAGAAGGACAGACTGAGGCAATATTCTTCCGTGAAATGACACAGCCATATGCTATGGAGCTGAAGGAATGGAAATAGCCTCCATCGCTGCTGAAGCAGAGTACTCACTTGTACTGGAAATTCAGCAAGGAAGAGAGCTCTTGATTCTGTAGATCATCTTATGGAACTTGATGGAAATGGTGTACACATGCTCCATTGTTTTGTTTTCTTGAAAACAAACAAACAAACAAACATGGATAAAAACAAGAAGGAAGGAAATTTTGCCTTGAAGTATAAGCTTTGCTTAGAGCTGTCTGCTTGAGCTTCTCTAAGACCCTAAACACTTCCACTATGTACAATCGAGACCCTAAGACTTCTTTTCCTTTTAGTTGTCTTCAAATGGGCAATTATTTTTTTTTACTATTATTCTAACATTGTCTAATAGGAGTTTACTTCTCCTGTTTTGATTACCTTATCTGTACGTGGTAACTTACAAGAAAAAAGTCCTCCTACACTCCTGTAATAATTCTCACTCTTAGCCACAGAGTGAAAATTGAGTGAAAATTGTCATTTTCAATTATATTTCTGACTTCTGCCCACATAAAAGTACCTGTTGTGTTGACCAGAGCAATGTAGATCTTCTTTCTCACATGGAGAAGGCTTGAGCATTTCAGTTGCTGTAAAGCACTTCTCAGTTTTGAGGTTGCTTCTCTTTAACCCAATTGAGCTGAATCAGAACATTCCTACTGCAGAAAGCTCTGTCCAAAGTCAAATTATTTTATCATTTCAGAAAACGCATTTAACTTTGCCATGGCATTACGTTAATTAATCCTTCTGTTCTAACCAACTTTAAAAAAAAAAAAAAAAAGGAAAAAGTGGAAAAAGTAGAAAAAGTGCCCAAAACAAAACAGAACAGCAACAACAACAAAAACTCACATAAATCCACCAAACCATTGCCCTGGCTAATTTTGCATAATCTAGAGCTATTTAATCTGGATCACAAATGCATCTAAACTTAGTATATATGTATACCTCTCCTGTCCTATTGCTGAATGTAAGTCTTCTAGGCAGTATTGGGTAGAAGTATAAACCATATTTGCATAAGAGCTGAAAGAAGAGGCAGAAAGTCACAGAGTAATAAATACCAGAAAAAATCTGGGCTCTGCTGATGGTAGCTAACTGCAGATTCCTTAAATCTAACTCTCAGTTTCTGAGTCAAAGAAAACCCAAAAGGCAAAAAATAGCACTTCAGACAGTCTGGTAATAACATTGCAGAGAACTGGAAAATACTCAGATGGGATATTGAAATATATTTAATGGCATTTGGTGCAGAAAAGTTGAAGTGAAAGCATCAATCTTTCCACATGTTGCAGGAAAAGCAGCATTCAACATTTATAATAACTGTAGTTTTCAGGAGAAAATGTAAACTTGAATATAATACTAAATATCTAGTACTTCAAAACAAATGAGCTTTGAATAGATCAGTTTCTCTGTGTGCATGAACAGACCGGGCAAACAACAGATCAGATCTGAATAGAAGGCATGGTCAAAAGTATCCAGAGTTGCTAATAAAATACAGTGTAATCAGTGAATTACAGGCAAGATGTAAAGGGGGAGTTTGCTTTTGTGTAATAAACTATGGTATATAGGGTCTGGTAGATAGCGTAGGAGAAATTATTAAACAAACAACACCAGATCTGGAAGAAAGGGTACTATTGTACGAAATGATATAAGGAGAGGGAATAATTTGAAAATGGGAAATATGCAAAGATGAAATCCACCAAAAAACCCTATGAAAACGTTTATCAATTACAGAATTTATTGTTATCTTCTCCTTAGACAAAAATTCTTTCCCCATACACAATAAAGAACATAGAGCTGTATCGTCATTTCAATGCACAATAAAATGGACTGAAAAATCTGCATTAAAATTAGCACCTAAAATGTCGCATTTCTTAAACCTTTCCCAGTAACTGAGATTCATCATAGCTCACCAGCTGGAAACAGCCACATCAACAATGCAAGGTGCTGTGAAATCCTAAGATGTGGTGAAACGTTCAGCTGCAGTGGTATAAAACCTGCCTTGCCAGACTTCTCTCAGGCATCTTATTACCTCTGTGAGAGCTGTTTTTACCTCTCCTTGATGTTTAAGATAATGGAAACTCACAACTGGTTTTTGTTACCCACCAAGTAGGTGCCAGTTTTCCCAATGAGATCCTGTGAGCACTTCGTTTCGGTTGGTTGGAGGAAAGTCAGCTGGTTTTCTCAGGTTATGGCCACCACCTTTAACTAGCCCATTTGACTTTGCTTTGAAATAATTGTGGAATCTCTCTCCATTTCTTTCTCTTGGGAGAGAGAGATCAGTAGAAAGCTGTGAGGAGCAGCTGAAGAACAATATGGTCTTCAATATGAAAGAACAATGTGCTCCTTGAAAAGTGGCTACGTCCCTTCCGTGTACTGTTTTATGTTATATTGACACAGAACAATTTTGGACATAATTGTTTAAACAACTTCTGTGATTCCCTTTTTCTGTCCTTGATTTCTGGAAAATGCCCATGAAAAGACTGAAAGACTATATTTGTTTGAAGGTTAATAAATATGCACAGGTTACTATTAATCCAACAGGGGCTTCCTTTTGGGAAGATTTATCCACAAAATATATTGTACAGAATATTAAGCACATGTGTTAGGTAGCCTGTAATAACCTAGCGTACCTTTTTTTCCTTTTTTTAATTAATTAAAAAGTACATACCACAGAATATATATGGGATATGCATGGAAACATAGAAATGAGAAATCCAAACATTGAAGTTAAGCATCCATCTTAGAAACGACTGTTCGATCTCAGTAATCAGTTTAAAAGTGATACAAAGGAGGGATAAAACAGGAATACAGTCAGCTTCCCATCTCTAGGATTTGGCAGCTGTTTGTGCCTAGACAAAGACAACTAAACCAAGAATCTACCTGAGTCTTGTACTTTTCCATGCCCCCAGTAAAAGGAAACTATTAATTTTTGATATTACACTGTCAGTAACATAGATGATAGCAGTTGATTACTTATAATTCATTATATTCTATTTTGGAAAAAAATCCATCTGATAATATTGTCTGGGAACATTATTAATATATATCATTGCATAGCCTTTTTACAGGCTTCATAACAGGTGGAAGTGAAAGGAAGATAAAACAATAAATTGTTTTTAAGCTTATTATTTTAATTTCCAGGGTTTTTATTTATATGAAATAGTCAAATATTTCATTTTCTTTAACACCAAAAAAAGGAATTTTCACCAAGTGATACTAGACTATCAGCAAAATTATTTGAACCGATTTGTTACGACTTTGTACGTTGAGAATTTAAAACGTAAATACAAACAGTAATATACTATATTCAAATAAGATGGCTTTATTTTCCAGAAAATTTGTAGCAAGATATTGACTAAAATATTTGTCCTCAGATTCAAATTTCAAGACAAAGCTATAGTATTTTATTTATTTTAAATAATTTCTATCTGTTTAGAAATTTCCATCTAGTTATTTCAGTGAAATTGTTTTTAAAAAATCTGATCTATTCAGAATCTATAGGTAACATGAGGTATTAATTTTAAAGTTTTATAGTCAATAATATAATAGTATGCAAATAAATAATGAAATTTTGGGGGTTTATTTTGCACTTTTCTAAAATTATACAGACACATTTAATAGTCACTTCTCAATCCATGGTTAATGCATTCATGCACATGGATGATATTCAAATAAGATGCTTAGAATGCCCACATCAATTGAATCTTTCACACACAACTCTTCGACTTTAAAATAGGAATCCCTTTCAATTAGCTGTGTTGGATATTATGAAGAAAAGAAACATCATCACACAGCTTTCTAGTTAAGAGATTTTAATTTTCTTTTCCTGTGTTTTTTTTGTCAATCAATTATTCTCAAAGCAAACCATGCACCAGGCAGTTTGGTAGAGCAGACTAATTACTTGTTGCTGCTAGTCCTCTCCTTAGACATACACCACCCAGGGTGGCTCCAAAGCTGACTCTTCCTCTTTCTCCTGCCTGCTCCAGGCTGGACCAAAACTCCTTCCTTCTCCCATCCTGGGGGAGGGGAGGGATGAAAATCCCAGCTCCTAATCAAAAGCCTAGATCCTGCCACAACATGCTTTGAGCTTACCCCCAGCAACAAATGCAGCTTGTTTGTCCAAATAAGCAGTATGCTAAATATCGTTCACTGAAGAGATTGTCCACAGTTGGAAAAGAGTTTAGGAGTATTTTAATTCTGCAAAATAAATTCTTCTTTATCAGTTACTCACTATCATACAAGTCTTGTCCATTTTGTCAATTACATGTAATCTTTCCATACATGAGATAAATTCATAAACATCAAGCATGATGAATGTTGCTGGGACCAACCTGTCTGTACAAAGAATTAGATTATTTCTTTGCAAGGAATGGAAAATTCACTCTTTTCACTCAATTTTGTTGACAGCAACCTAATTTGAAGTATCATTTCAATTTCCCTGAACTGTTGCTACCAATTAATGTAGAACAAACGAGGAAGTTTAAACTATTTCCTTTTGAGTTACAAGATATTTTTAAAATCAAGATAAATGACTTCACCAATTCATATCTAAAACACTCTACAATACACAGTATGTAATAAAAAGATAAGGTAGAGCTATTAATATTCCAGAGTTCTTTCTGTAAAGACATTAAAATAAATGTGTATTAATAACATTTTAATACAAACTGACATTATTCTGCCCATGACATTAATGCTTTGAGATAATGGCTGTAATATCTTCTACATAATGTGATCAAATGATATTAAAAAGGAAATAGAAAAGGCATCACAAAGGAAGGCCCATATATATATTAAATCATGTCACCATTAAAACAATAATAAAAACTCATACATTAAATTATATAAAATATACGTTTGCTGGGAATTTTAACAATATTTTGATGACTGCAAAAAAGATGACATATTTGCATATTTTTCCCTTCCCTTTTCAAAGTATACGATACATAGCTTATTAATGAAAAGCAAATTGTTCTTTGTGACATATTTTTGAGTCATATTATTAATATTGTTATTCCTACTTTGTTTTTTAACTATATGTCTTTTAATATGTGGGTTCTGTGAGTGAGTAACAAGGACAGTGACTGATCACTTTGTAGTTTCCAGATGTTTTTTTAAGAAGACATAAGAAATGGACAAGACAGGACTTTTTGTAGTAAAAGCTGACTTCTTCTTGAATTATTCAAGAAAGAGTGAATCACACCAACGTTGACTAATGTAAGATTTAAGACTGGTGTACGTTGATCACCTGATCATCTTTGCAAGCTGTGACATCTTGGCCTCGCTAAGCTTTTTCCAAGCTGTGCCATCTCCACAAATATCTTCAAAATTTCTATTTTATCACAGCTCTACAGCTATGCCATTCATTTTAAAGATCTGAGTTTCTTATTATGGCCTCCTGTTCTTTCTGTTTTAACGTCAGACATTAGCTACATAGACTTTACTATGCTAGAAACCACCAAAAAGTGTCCGTTTTTCATGTCGAATATGTCAGGTGCTAATAAGATCCAGAAGACTATCTGCAGAAAGATTGCATCCTAAAAAGGAAACTGAATAAGAGCAGTCATGGGCTCTGTTTCTTGAGAATCCCTGCCAGAAACCTATTTAAAAAAGGAATGAAAATATAGAAAAATAATTGAGATGATGAGCCATATTTCTGACCTGTACTCTTTGTACATAACATTAGTCATTCTCACATATTCTTTCACTCAGTACTTTGCACAGTTGAACGCAAAGGAGTGTACTGATTGTGGCGGTTCATCTAATTGCTCTACAGTTCTCAGAGCAATGAAATCATCTACTCGCTTTGGGCCTTTACTTTTGGCAGAAGTAATAGCCAGTGTGCATGAGACACGGTATTACTTGCCTTACTTGGCAATATGGGATGATCTTCTGGAAATCCGTCTCCAGTTCTTCCTTATCTGTCTTGCTGTCCAGTCCTTCCAGTGAGTAAACTTAACTTGATGATTCCAAAGGCTCATGACAGCAACTTTATGAACTTCTTCAAATGAAAAAAGTCCATTTCTCCTCAATATTAAAATCCAAGAAATAATTTGGAATTGAACAAAAAATATTGATTTTGCATCAAAATGTATGTTTTGACAATTTTGAAGCACTTCATGATAGCCTAAAGCTTCTTATTTAATTAATTAGTTAAAATAAGCCACTTAATAAAAATCAATGGATAAATCATTCTTATCTTAGTGGAGTTTTTAAGTGTGGAAATTTTCAAAGCCAGCAGGTTTTTACGATTCTAAAGGAGGAAACCAAGTCATAGGCAACAGGTTTTCTGAGTGAGCTAAAACACACAGTTCTAGGAAAACAAGCCAAACAGGACAAGCACATTTGTATGTGATCATGGAGTAATTTACCAGTATTTCAAAGTACTTCACCCAGTGGTTATAACCTCTTTGTCCCCTCTAAGGCAGACAAGCCCTCACTGTAACATTTTAGCTTTAATATTAGGAGCATCACTGTAAGATTTACTGATTGCCCACTTGATGTTATGATCACCTCATTTTCTTTGGAGTTTCTTTTAACAGGATAGTGACCTAAAGCCATTCTATTGCACTGTGTACAATTTATATGACACCAAAACGCCTCCAGGTTCAACGTGCACTATTGGAAGTAAAATAAATTATACCCATTGGTTCTTTTTTGACTGTTTAATAGCATAGAATAAGTTCAAAAGGAGAAAAAAATGGCCAGAACAGGATAGTAGAATCAATTCTATCGTATTTCATTTGGAATTCAGTTTAGAAGAATGTATATTTGGATGGGAACATCTATGCTTTGACTAGTAAAAATGAGGAAAAAGAGATTTATAAAAACAAATACAGACAAGAAAAATAAACACAAATAAAAGAAAATATAAATTACAATATCAAAGTATGTTTACCTGACCATTTTTAGATATTTCACATATTAAATTGTTTCAATTATGATTATAATTAAATGCGAACTTGTTTATATAAATAAAAAAGTCTGCAGATAAATGCTATTCTATTACTTGTTAATGATTAAATTATGGAAGTGGAAATATTTTCATCAAATTTGGAAAAGAAATTGTAGAAGGCTTTTAGCAATACTTAAGAGTAGTTATCAGAAATAAATGAAAGCAAAATAGTACATCATGAGGATGTCTCAAGTTTAAAGAAATTCAGTAAAAGAAACCTTTAAATAATTTGGCAAAAGTGAATTGATGGTAGTCACTTCATCTGGATTGTAATGGAAAAGAGAAGAAGTATGGTACCCTAGGTTTTTGATTCTGTTTTTCTTCTTTTTTTTTTTTTTTTCATTTACTGTGGAAAGATAGAACATTATACTCCTGAAATTTGTAATTTCTTGGGATCAATTTGATGTGTATGTGGCTGGCAGGCAGAAAAGACTCAGCAGAGAAAAACAGGAAGAGGGTGTTGAGATTGGTTGGGGACACATGTAAGACCAACACAATCTGCAGCAACCCTGGGTAAGCACAGGGCAAATGTTCCTTTGATTCTTAACCAATGTAGTTATTACAGCCTCCCTCAAACCACAGGTGCAGGTCGGCCTATGCTTATATTTCAGCTACAGTGGCTGAAGTGGGAGTTTAAATCCACTTCTATTGCGCTTGTTTCAGACAGGCAGAACATACTGCTTGAAGAAGTAATTTGTTTGATTGTCAAAACTGTTTGCTTCAATGTGTGCAAGTCATTCCTGTGGGTACAACTGAGAATACAGCAAGCAATCAACCAAGTAATTTTAAGTTAATAGCCTAAGAAGCAGTATGATCAATCCTAAGGTAACAGCTATAGCTTTTCAGATTATTTTACGCTGATTTCTTGTGATCTTTTTTACCATATCCTAATTTGATTTAACATAGAGTTTTCACTGAAATAGAGCCACTTTTTGTGTAGACAAGCTTACGGTTGTACACATTTAGTTTCCCTTACAAAGAAGATGGAAAAAAGAGCAATTTACTGCCTGCATCAGCAATAAATGCAACCCCTCCATACGGCAGTTCTGATATTTAATCAGATTCTGTTTGTTTATTTGTTCTTCCCTGCACATATTCCATATTAATCTGTACAAAAATATACATCCTTTGTGTGGGAATACAATCTGAACCACTTGAAGGTCTTTAGAAATACACATAAGAGAATCACACACTGTCAGGGCCAATTGGGCTTAAATACCCTGTTGAGCCTCACCTGGGACTCCTACCCACACTCTCTGCTCCAGAGCTCTTTTACACACAGCCTCCAGCCCATGTGATGGTAGTATGATCAAATTCAAGTATTTATTGACACACCTAAGCGTGAATTCTCTATAGGTTCTGTTATGTTTTGATCCTTTCCTTTTTCCTTCCCTCAATGGAAGACATGAAGGAGAAGTATCTCCCTTCCATGATGTGAGATGATAAAAGGCAGGAATAGTATCCTAGAGGAGGAAAAGCCACTGAGAGCACCCAGTTCAGTGCTGCATTTTCTGTAGAACTGGGAGGTGGTTGGTTGAGATCTTACACTGGACTTGGACCGTTTATGTTAAAAGTGCTTTAATTTTGGGTGAGTTCATACTAGCACCCCAGATAGCGATCCTAGACATGCCATTCCTAACACACAGTACCGCACCCCTTCACCTTCTTCCTCTAACTTTTGGCATTTGGGAGTGAAGCTGCAAACCCAGGACGTGGAAGAACGGTGCCAGCCCACTCTAGCAAGTTGTTAAAAGTTTGGTGATCATAATTGCCAAATTTCTCACTAGAAAAATAGTGGTGTTTCAGGCACCATTCCC
Source organism: Arenaria interpres (assembly GCA_013399435.1). Taxonomy (NCBI): domain Eukaryota; kingdom Metazoa; phylum Chordata; class Aves; order Charadriiformes; family Scolopacidae; genus Arenaria; species Arenaria interpres. The sequence continues at coordinate 34,811 of VXAK01016391.1, forward strand.
AAATTAACTAGACCTCAGTATAACGACATGTTACGAGTGAACCAAAGGATTTCAGGATGGAAACAGCTTCTGCAAAGATAGACAAGTTGCTTCCTTGTGTTTCTATAGAAGCTGTAAAATAAATGCCCATTCAGTCTTTCTTCCAAGTCAGAGATGCTTTTCTCTGTAATAGAAATTGTACTGAATTCCTGTTCTGAAGTCACAGCTCCTGAGGACACTTGATTTATAAACAGTTCACACGGTAGTACGTTGCCCATCCAACATCGGACACTGACATTGCCTTGGTTCAGTTCTGTGTTTGGGAGGAAAGCCCACTACTCATGTGCTTGATGTTTATTTTTTCTCCTTGAGATTGACTTATAAATCTAAAATAATTCTCTAGTTGAGAAAAACAATTAAAAAAAAACCTCAGCCTCTTCTGTATCTTACTGAAAATCCAGCCCTCTTGCAGAGTTGCCCTGCTCACTTCTCCATACATTTTATCAGATAGCAGATGGTTCTCTTCTCTTGGTCTTCTCATTGAATTCAAACCAGATTTTGACACCTCCAAATATTCTTCAAAAAACACCTTATTTTTGACCATGGTGTTCTGTTCTTATGGTACGCTGTATGGACCAGATTCTGTTGCCAGAGCACATGGAATTTCATGGCTGCATTATACACCAAGCTTAAGGAAACCTTGAAGATCCTTGATTTTGTTTCACTGCGTAATTTCAATTTACTTCAGTTGCTTTTCAAAAATATGTCATTGATGTCGTTTATGATTTTGTATCCAAATTATCTGAAACGCTGGTGTTTGAGATAACTTTTACTTTGGGCTGTCATAGTCTAATTCACACCTGAACTGACTGAAATAAATTGATACAGCACAAGAATTTTTTTAAATCCTTGTTCTTTATGAACTAAATGTATTTTAAAATATTTTCATTTATTTTATACAAAACTTTGTCCTTGTGAATTTCTGACTTAGAATATCGGCCATATTATCTGGCTATAATTATTCTGTGAACCCAAGAACATTAAAATCTTTCTTATTTTCCTGTTGGTTTCATGAAAAAGCTAATTTAGCTTTAAGATGTGATACATTCAGAAAGGGTCATTTGCATGGAAATTGTCATCAAAACAAGGAATTTGGTAGCAATGCCTGGACTTAATTATCAGTTTAGCCTCCGGGCTGAGCTACCAATCATTTCCAGAAATTGTTATGGTCAACTCCAGCAGGTATATTTAGAAATTGCTCTGTGCAGATGTTGCTTTCTTTTCCTGAAACCCTTAGGCTTATAAAGGTCACACCAGGGCAACACAGAAGTGGACCACAAATTGCCAATTGCAGGTTTGGAGAAAGGTTGTTTCCTTTGACAAGTAAAGGAAAAGCTGGAAGTCTGAAAAGAGCTGTGGGTAAACACTGCTGTCATTTACTCCCAGCTGATTTCATCGTGGCTGCAGTGGGCGTTTAACTGCAGAGTTTATCACAAAATTTCAGAAAGGGCCTGATAAAAAAACCAAAATCTTACAAGTTCATCTAGAAATTTGTTAGTTTTTTCCTGAGCTTTAGACTTATGGTTATTTACACCTTACACACATTACTTGGCAATATAGCCTATAGATAACCATTAAAAGATAAGAAGAAATACAAAATCCTTCTATGCAGTTTGGAAATAATTCTGACTCATGATTAGGTAGCTGGAAGGACGAAGAGGATATAGTTTTACCATTAGCGCTCTGTCCTGTGCAATGGGCGAAGAACAACACTCAGTCTGGTATTGCACTCCAGACCATAGCTGCTCCCCAGCTACCAAAAAGAAGAGAGGACTCCAAGCTCCATCACAGGGAGAGAATGTGTGCTGTGCTCTCCTCGGAGTGTGCTTCATGGCTAGTCTCTCCCCTTTGTGCTTCTTGGCCCAGGAGAGAAGCTGTGAGAGCTTCATGGAGGCTGAAGCTTGACTCTCCATCGGCATTGGGAGAGCTGATGATTGAGGCTGAAAGACAGCCCTTCACAAGAGCGACTGTAGGTAAGACCCAGAAGCTTGTTTCAGCCTGAAGGCACTTGACTCTGTATTTATTGGTGTGAGCTTGGTAACTTTACCAACCCCACTACACAGCAATTCAGTAAAGACTGATTCTGACCTCCTGCAATACTACCTAACCATGATTTCAATACTTCTCGGTCCTTTCCTGTTGTTTGCATTAGAAGTTAAGTTTGGGGACATATCCTGAAATGCACAGTATTTAAACTGTGCTAAATGAAGTACAAGCACCCATTTTTTTCAGCTACTTACTAACACTGCACTTCATATCCAAAAGAGCAAAACATTAGTTTTTGTTAGTTTTCACAAATAGGGACATTATTTAACCATTACCCCCAGGGAAATTCCAGCCCCCAAGTTTTAAAATGTATTCTCTTGAATTCTCCTCTATAAAATCAGAATCAATGGTTATTCTGGGAGAATTCTCTTTCTGTTGTTTTTCTGGCAGAAGAAAAGAGAAATAGCATAAAGGCATAAGGATTAGTAGATTAATGTATTTTAATGACTGTATGCTTAAATGGAAAATATTATTTTCAGAATTAACTGGTTCCTGGTGGATCACCCAAAGTTCATGCAGCAATTAACATTAATTATTTCAAACATATGCTGAAAACTTTATAACAGATATTAGCTTGCAAGGTTAATTATTGAATGTGAAAGCAATGCACTGATGTAATAAATACAAGGAAACTCAAATCCAACGGGAATGGTGCCAGCAGTCAGAAGAAGAAACTACAATCAATTCCCATAATAAAAAGTGCTAATGGAACATACTACTTTCAGACATCCTTGACAGCTCTAGTACCTCACAAGACTAAGCCAGGATCATATTCCTGTGGAGAAAATTCCTAACTTGCCATCCACGTCTCATTTCTTTCCCACTCCTGAGACTAATATCTGACACAAAAGACATCATAAAGCCTTTTTCAGATCCCTGCTTGGTCTTCACATTAAGTTAGAAGAAATAGATTTCAAGTAATGCTGGAGTTGGACTCTGCTTCAAAATGAAGAGTAACTGATTCATAATAATTGCTTTTGTAAAATTTCCACTGCCTCTTTTGTGCTAAGAAACACTGTGTTGCTAAGGAAAATGTTGATCCTTTACTTCAAAACAGCAGTTCCAAACTAAAACGTTAATCAAATGTTTCAATAATGGAAATTATAGATAACCTTTGGACATCTGTTATTAAAATTATTAGATTTCAGTGATGCCACCTGTCTTTTCTCTGCTTTTATTGGTTTTGTTGGAATTATTAAGTAAAAAAAAATTCTAAAAAAAAGAGAGAAAAATATTACACAGATATTTCTCACAAGCAGCCCCTGACGCTCATTAACTATAGTTTCCTGATGCTGTACAATTTAACCTGGTAGGAGTAATTGGTTCTGTGTGATTTACTCAATTGTATGTCTTGTAGCTGTTTCAGCTGTTTTCCAATGGTCATATTGATTTTGAAACTTTGCCAATATTTTGTGTTTTGTTGCTATGCAAACAATTGAATGTTAACCTTTAAAATTATTGATCCATTTCCAAGAAGGCTCAGATTATTTTTTTTTTTTATTTTCAGCTGTCACATAATATAATAAATTTATTACTTCTTAGGAAGAGGTGTAAATAATTTTTCTAATCATATTTTATTTTTAGCAAATGGGCACAAGATAAACACATTGTCTTGCTCTTGTTTTCAGTTCACTCTTAAATAAGAACTAACTCAACTAGCAGAACTCTGGTTTTCAAAGAAGTTCAATATGCTCAGCAACTCATTGGCCTATGCCCTGTCTGAATGCACAAAAATTAATACAAGAAAAATATGAAAAAAAAAGCTCATGAAATTTAGTTCTGTCCTGGATTTGAAGACCTCTAAGTGTGAGGTTTTTCATATAAAGAGTAAGTAATAGTGTTAATTTCATTCTTTTAGCTGTAACTTCACAAGTGCAGTGGCTTTCTCCCGTTCCTTTAATAAAAAATTCTTATAAAAGTTAACAAAGGCATTATTTGGCTTAATTACAGGGAGATAGTAATTTTATATTTATCCAGATGTTAAGGGGAGCAAGGGTAAACTAGAAGTCATATTCCAACACAATCTGATGCAAAATGTCAAATTCTGCAGAAAGCAATTAAAAAGAAAGAGGGAAGGGGAAGCAGAAACATGATCAGGGATGAGGAAGGAAGAAACTCTCCTACAAGTCTGTATTCAAGCAGACTGAATTTATAAGGTCTTCCAGAAGGACTGTGATGACCAGTGCCACAGAAACCATGTCATGGCATGTTTTATTTGACATCAGATGTAAACAGACTGCATACTAACATAGGGAGAGCTTGTGGAGCAGGGACCTCCCTGCAGAGCATGGAGAAGAATCAGACTTTCCAAAACAATAAAAAAGTTTGAGATTTTTCCATTTTTGATTCTTCTAGAAAGTTGACATGGAATTTTAGGTGTACATTAAAAGGAAACAGGCCAAAAGCAGGCCAGGCTGACACATTATTTACTCAATTAGTTTTTAATTCTGTCATAATAACTTCCTTCTGGGTTGGATTCAGTGGAATAGGCTTTTCCAGATTTCATTTAGACAAAGCCAGTGTCTTGCCAGGACAGCTCGTCAGAGATATTACTGCAGAAACTGGGTTTGACCTGAAATACAAATGCTAGCTTAACCCTCGGCAGGATCCAAATACTCTCCTTAGTCTACATCTAATGAAAGACTTGTGCTTAATTATCTACTTAGTTCATACAATTGAACTCTTCTCCACCCCTACTGTTCAGAGGATGTCTAATAGAGGATGATAACATAGGAACTGCTCTTCAACTAGGGTAACTTAGTGGAGCTGTGCCAGCTGAAATCAACCATATATCTGGCCAATAAACAGCAGGTTTTAGTGAGCTTTTACATGATGTTTCTTAATACGATGTTGATTTATTTTCCTGCTTTTAAATAGCAGTATCTAAATGACAGCATGCCATTGGGTTGACATATTATTGGATTTCCATAGGTTTTTCACTGATGTCCTTTTACCATTGTCTTGAGATGGTATTGTCTCACAGCATAGTTGCGTTGAAATTATTTTTCAATCAGTTTGACATGACATTGTCTCCATGGACTTGCACTGACACTTAAAACAAATGGAGAATTACTGTTGCCATTTTACACAGAAAAAAATTGCTGCACTCACAAAACAATTTTGTTTTCACAAAACAATGATCCACTTTAATAACAGCTTTCAATTTTAGATGGCTATTCTTTTTTCTCTTTTTTTCCCTAGAGCTTGCTACTATAAAAAAACCTACAAAATGAAAGCAGAGTTTCAACTCTGCTCAAATAAAATGGCTTCACATTTTGAAACCGATTTAGTTAAAAATGAAAGCAAAATAAAGAAAAACACCCCAGTTAGTGACAAGAGATGTGGAACTGCTCACATAGAATAGGAAAAAATACTGAATATTGAGACTGACTGATCTGGAGATTTATTCATCTCTTCTAAAAGATTTTTTTTATATGTCCATAAAATTGAATAAAAAAGTCTGTGGGCTTGTTATCTTCCTTTGATTTGCTATTTGACTGAATATCAACATACAGACAAGAAAAGCAAGAAGAAAATCTTTTTTGAAGTGTTGTGTTCAGAAATTTCAACTCAGATAACCATTTAGATAACTATTATATGCAGAACTGTATCGAAACATTGTCGTTCCAGTTTTCATGATTTGCCATCACGACCACATTTCTGTTACTTCCATATTCCAAGCCAAGGCCAAGATTGTGAAACATGGTCCAAAGGAAAGATAATTGGAATGAGATCATTTTCATATCTTAGTGTTTGTCTTTAAGGTCCTTTTCATTAGTGACCCTGACATAAAAGCTGCCAGCTAAAAGAAATTGTTAATGGCTCAGAGTTTGAAAGTACTGTCTAAACATAGAAGGCTCAGACTCTCAGCAAGCACTAGGTGACATTAGAAACTGGGAATGAGGTGAAATCTGATAGTGCAAAATAAAAGCTATGTCTCTATAATGGTTAACAAGGATGCATGTTACAAGTCTGGAGCTCAACACTGAATATAAGATCTGCCTTGATGTAATAATGAAAGAAACCAAGGCTGTATCAGGGCAAGTGCTTCAAATAGGAAAAAAAAAATAATATACAGGATGCTGGAATACAAGACTATGGTTTCGTCGCTAGTGTTCAGAGAGATTCATTCAAACTGGAAGACCGTCAGGCAATCAGTACCGGGAATCTTCCTAGGAGGAGATGTGGTGCTTGTCTTATACAAGAAGAGGAAAACCATTGGTCCCTGCAAAGTAAGTGCTGGCAGAGAATATGGTTTTAGCATCAAGATTCAGAGAGAATGAGATTATCTCTTTTCAGGGAGAAGAAGTATTTCAGTCAGAGGACTATGTTAACACAACAACAAAGAGGTGCCTGCTGGTTGTAAACATGGTTAGGCTGGTCCTAGAAAATGGTTTCTTCTTAACAAAAAGAGAGAACTTTCTTCCTGGTGAAGCAGGATTAAGACCAGATGATAGTGTGGCTAAGTGGGTTTCAATCCCAAAACGCTTTCATCACAGACTTGCAGTTTTACCAATTGCATGACTTCCCCAGTCTGTGGGAGAGACAATGCAGCCAGGAGGAAGGTCAGGTGGATCAGTGTAGTGGTGTTAGTGCTGCAGTGCATGGTCCAGGGCTGTGGGGTCCCCCTGTGGATCCCCCTCTGCGCCTCCTGGAGGTTAGAGAGATGGTCCTGGATCCTGTGCAGTGCCATAGGTTTCCTCACCAAGGTCTTTTGTATTTTGTGATCATCTCTAGTATTCGTAAGTGGCCTTAGTTATAGTTTTGGGTACACAATAACTCGCTGAGGATGTCTTCTCAAATTGCACTATTTTCTGATTTGCTGCTGCCACTGTCAGTGCTTCCAATCTTCCTGTTCAGATCACTTTTGGACATGTTAATTTTCAACAGGCTGAGTGTTTGGCTATATATTTCCTTTAGCACACTGGAACTACTCTGTTGCTAACAACAGGTTTATTTTGCCTACTCTCATTATAGTAAAATGTCAGTTAAAGTTCATCAGTCCATGCCAACGTCTTTGCTAACTACATCTAACTCATGCTAACTGCTACAGTAGTGGGGCCAGGACACAAGGTGGTTTTAGCCTTAAGATGAAAACTTGCATTTTGTGATTTCTCTCAGGGACCTTCTTTTGACCACAGGTGACTTTTCCCAAGTACTTAATGTGGGCCCGCTTTTCACAGTGTGCTGCCATTTGTAGCGTGAGTTACCATGGACCGTCACATAAGCTGAAATAAAGCTCTGTGTTTTCTAGTGCTGGTCAGGTGCCACCACAAAAAGAAGAAAAAGTTGTAACACTAGGAATGGTGAAAAGAAAAGAGAAGAGTATTTAATTGGTAGTTGATGATGGCAATCGACGACAGAGCACTAGATCTCTTAAGTGATGAACGCTACAAGTTTGGTCAAGGTCAACGCTTGTGCAATCACCAGTTGCTTACACATTTACAAGTGAAAAATTCAGGAGAAAATCCCTTTGAATATCAGCTGACGTACATGCTTTAATACAAACCGATTTGACTTGCCTTGATAATACCAAGTGAACTGAGTCATAGTCCACACTTTATGCCAGTCTGCTTCTGTTAATCAGGAGTATGAGGCTGTATTTTAACAACGATGAAGCCCAGGAGCACTCTTTTAATAATATAAATCTAATCTTAAACAGACAGGTTAAGGTGATGAAATCTAAACGCTTGCTGGTTGCATATTTTTTTTTCACAAGTTATATACACAGTGGAGTGCATCTACAAGTTATAAACAACATTTTAAGCAGTCAAGCCAAAAAAGGAGAAAGGGCTATATTTAAATGCAAACCTGAACAATCCAGTGGTTTGAAACATCAGTCAAGTCTCCTTGAACCATGCTGCTGAAACTGATTAAAGTAGCCCGAGAACTTTAAAATGAAGTGAGCTGACATTTCAGGTTAACATTGATTTAACACATATTGGCCTAGATGAACTAATATTGAACGTAACAGAATGACAGCATGTTATATATAACTGGAAGAGAGCTGTCAGAAGGTAGTTTCTTTAAAAGTATGTCCAAATTGTTTCTTGAATTTTGACCTTCATTGCAAACCGTGTTTAAAAAAAGTTTTAATTCCGGTATCAGAAACTTGTCATTCCAAGGATCATGGCATGACAAATAACAGGTAGGTGTGTTGAGGTTGTAGCATTCGCTAAGAAGATGAATGGAAAATATTAAGCTTGGTTAGCTCTGGACATTATCGCTTAAGCAGACCAATACTTTTGTGAAATTTCTGACACCTGATGGTGTCTTTATTATTATTAGGATATAATTAATATAATTATGTTAATTTAATCATAAGCCATATAATTATGTCTTCCTTGTCTATGCTTCCCAACAAAATGATAGTAGAAGTTCCAAGCAGGAGGGCTTTTCAGAATTATTGGCTCTGATCTGTTCCTTCGGATCTTTCCCTTTGGAAAAGAATGTCTGGCCATGGTGAAAAATGTTATAAGAATGGGGATTAAGTTACCAAAAGGAGATAAAATATATTAAAAATTCAAACTTGACATAAGTACACTTTCTTTTTCATGAAGGATAACTATTGGAATGGAGGAACGTGCGAAATGCCATGCTAAAACATATATCCAAAACAAATTAAAGAACTTTTTGTCAAAATATTTGTCAATGTTTTTGATGTAAGGTTAGATATCCAAAAATTTTACTGAAGATTTTGCCAAGTCTGCATTGTTTACTAGATAGAGGATTAAGACACACCAATTTCCACACCCACTGACAGATTAAAAAGCAAGTTTAACTCCCCTGGCACCATGCTCAGATAGCCCTTTATACCTGGGTGACCCAGGTACACGCTCCCAGTGAAAATTCAGTTCAAAATTTAATCTCATATTTCTAGGTCTTATTTACCTTGCTGCTGCGCTCTTAAAAAGGGGGATTGGGTGGTCATAATTCTCCCTCTGACCTTTACATCTCTGAATATAATTATGTGATAGGATATGCCAGCTTCACCTTGATCACAAAGAAATTCTTTCTTTGAGGAACAGAAAGAAAAAAAAAAGAAACTTAAGTTTCACTACAAGCATCGCCAAAATCAATGTATTTTAAAATATTTCCATACAAAGAACATTTTTTATATTCTCCTCTAATTCCATGGAAGAATGCATCTCAAACCATTTTTCAGAGGCGGAGAGCAAGTCTGAAACAGCAAATGGCATTATATAAACCCCTGCCATTCATACAGGTATACTTGGATCATCCTGACCCAGATTATGTTAGGAATCCATTTCTTTTCAATGCAGCTTCAAGTCAAACCTTTACAGCTGGTGGAGGGTCTACAAATCCTTTATCTTTTAAATATATATGCACATACACCAAAGCGTGAAAACGACATAAAACTGTGGAAAATTTTGGTCCCACTTCTCTGAGCAAATATTAACAAAATGTATATTATGCAACTATTTATTGTCCACCACACTGTTTGTGTGCCTATACCTTAACACTCCGTGCGGCTTCTGCTAGCTGGAGTCAAACCCATCTACACATTCAAATATTTGCTCTTAATAAGTGTATTAAGTATGGAGCC